>PVIJ01003337.1:0-137699 GCA_004024925.1 Scalopus aquaticus | reverse complement strand
AAATGGAATAGAAAAGAACACAAGGGACCATGGAGATGGATCACGGGTGAATTGGTGGTGGGCTACCCAAGGGGAATACAAAATGTAAAAGACATAAATAACAATAAAAATATATATATTAAAAAAAAAAGTTCAAAGCTCAAGACAAAACTTATGGGCAACTACAGATCTGAGTCTTACAGCAGGGAAGGGGTAGGGATGGAGTCATAATGAGTGGAAGAGCACAAGGGACCATGGTAATGATTTACATGTGATGTGGTGGTGGGATATTCACGGGAACTACACCTGAGGGGAAAAATCAAATGCTGTACAAAAATGAACAAGAATCTAAGAAAATTTTAAAATTAATTTAAAAAATACTCAAAGCTTCTAAGGGACTAGAATTGAAATGTGAATGCCACTGATTTCAGATCTGAGTTTGAATCCTGATTCCACGCAAGGAATGGGAAAAGTATTATTAGTTTGACTCCTTGTCACCGCGTTCATAATATGGGATAACGATACCATCATAAAGTTAGTTTCTTTATCATTCATTCATTCTATAAATATAAATACTCTGCATCAGGCATAGTTCCAGGGCTATTATGAGAAGGGGATGACTCTATAAATCGTAAACTTCTAGACAACTGCTTTTACTTCTAGAATCTCTATTTTCACAGGTTACTAGAACAAATAAAATTACCTACAACCACAGCAAGAAGATATAAAGGAGGACTTCCTGGAACTGAGTTAGTTAAAGAAAGGATTATGGAGGAATTCCTTGCCCCAAGGGGTTTTAGGAAATAGTCCTCTCTCATTCTGGACAGTCCTTCCAAGGTAAACATGTATGTGGAGTTCTTCTGTTAGTCTTAGATTTTCTGGGAGAGATCTTGCTCACAGAATTCACAGTCTAATTGCATTTCCAGAAAATTCTAGTCTGCCTCTGTCACAGTTCATTCTCTTTCAAATCTCAACCTTTCTCAGCCTCAATTTCCTTACCTGTAAATTGAAGCGTTCTCAGCCACTAACTTGGCAGTGGCTCAGTAATAAATAGTCACTTGTGTATTGGAGGCCTTATCTGCTCCGTTTCTAGGCTAGGGAGTCAGTACTCAAACTCAGGCTTGATAGAGGAGGCGGGTACAGTCCCCAAGACCCCCGTGTAGATTACATGTTTCAACTCCAATTAGATCCACCCCTCCCTTTTCCTCGAACACCTCCTCCAGTGTCACAAGGCCCCTTTTACTAACTGATTAGGAAAGTTAAGCAATTTAGTACAAGAATGCTCTATGATGGTTGCACTGGCTGGCATAAGGAAAAGGCCACCCCAGAATCTCTGGGAAGCATGGCATTGATGACTGAGAGCTGCACTTTATTGATGATTTAAATTCAGATATGGTATTGCTAGCTGTGGTGTGATTCTCTGAAATAGTGAAAAAAATCTAGATAAAATTCAATAAACCAATCAACTCCTCTGAAACACACCTTTCTTTTTAACGTCTTTCTGAACAATTCAGTTTATGTGGGTCTGGCATAGTAGATGGTCAATTGGTGAAAAAGTAATCAAGGAATAAGTTAAAATAGTTGGAAAATAAAACAAGGTTTCATGTGCTTGTAAAGCCCTGCGTAGAAACCCATTTTTGAGAGAGTGCAAGATGGAGCCCTGGGCCCATGGTCGTCCTCAGCCCTTAGATACCTGTAGTGACCCCAATACAGAAACAATCAAATATAGCATTAATTCACAAAACATCTCCCAGAGAGGGTACTGCCTCCACTGAGAACGACTGTCTAAGAGAATGGGGAGTTACTGATCTAATCACTAGGGGAAAGGAAAAAAAAAAAAAGGTCAGCCCTCCCTATCGGAAAACAGCCGTTGGAGAAAGGAACTAAGGACTGGAAAGTCCCTTTTTCTAAACTAGAATAGCTTTTTTTACCCAGAGACTGGTGACAAGCCACGCTGGCCCAGGTTCTGATTGGACAGTTGAGAAGGTGAACTAGCGGATTAGAAGAAAGAAAACCCCAGTGCTTTCAGTCATATAGTGGGAAAATGCGCCTTGACTCCCCGCTTCCTCCTAACCTTGGCTATTTCTGTGGGCGCATTTCCCGTGAGTATGTTTTCCCTCTTACGCTCTTCTCCCTTTCTATAGATCGGCTCTCCACGACCCTGTGGCTCTTTTTTTTTTTTTTATTGATTTATTTATGCTACAAGCTGGGGTACAGGCCAGGGGCGTGGGGCGGCGAGAGGGTTCACCAGAGACAGAGTGGGGAGCAAACCAGGCAGATGGACAGAAACACATTGCTGAAGGGAGCAGCCGGAGAGGCAGGAGAGGTCTGCTGTGCCATGTGGGAATCTCCCCGGCTGGGCAACGAACTTGTGTCCCCGTTGCCAACAGCTCCACTGCGCAGCGCTTAACCGCTGCGCCACCAGGCAGGCCCCCCTGTGGCTTTTTCATCACCCTTCCAGGCCCAGTGTAGCTAGGCACCGGGTTCAGCTCGCCAGAGCTCTGTCCGACCTCACAGGTAAGCGGTGGAGAGACCGAAAGGTGGCGCGCTGCTGGAGCGCATGCTTCCCGTCCTGCTGCCGCAGGACAACAGCCCGGGAAGGCCCGGGCGGGACAGGGCAAACTTCCTAGATCATTAGATCAGCTGTTGAGTGCGTGGATGGGATCCGAGGTGGTCGGCGTTGCTTTTTGCGCCGCCCGGCCTGAACCTTATGGTTCCTTACACTGGGCTCAGAGCGAAGGAGGAAGGGCAGGCTGGTCTCTAAAGGCAACGGGTTGAGAGTAGGGATGTTGCAAGAAGCAGGTGTTTGTGGGGTCTAAGAGAAGTATTGCCTAGTTTACTAGTTCGGTGGTCTGGTAAAGTGCAGAGTACCACGCCCTCCTCTCGGCTCCTCCCACTTTTCCTCTGTGTGTGTGTGTGTGGGGGGGGTGTTTACACTCTTACCCACCAGATTCCAGGACTGGTGTCTAAATCCAGATCATGTTGTGTAACATTTCAGTGGCAGCTTGTGTTTGTTCTGGTAAAGGCTTTACTGAGATATAATTCACAGACCATACAATTCACCTATCTAAAGTATACAATTCGGTGGTTTCAGTATTTCAATGAATTGTGCAACCATCACCTCAATTTTAGAATATTCTCATTACCCACAAAAGAAACCCTGTACCCATTAGCACACCCCCGTGTCCCAACTTCCCATCCTAAGGAAGCACTAATCGTCCTGTCTGTAAGGGTTTGCCTATTTTTGACATTTCATACAAATAAAATCATATAATAAGTGACTTGTCACTTACTGTGATGTTTCAAAGGTCATTCATATATTGCAAGTATCAGCACCTTATTCTTTTGTATGCCGAACAATACTCTATTGTGTGGATTATATTTTGTTTATCCATTCGTCAATTAATGAGCATTTGAATTGTTTCACTTTTCATTATTATGAATAGTGCTGTTAAGAACATCGACGTGTAAGTTTTTGATGTGGATGTGTTCTCAATTCTCTTGGGCATACATGTGGAAGTGGAATTGCTGTATCATATGGTAACTCTATGTTAAACTTTTTGAGCAAGTACCAGATTGTCTTCCAAAACTGTCACACCATTTTATATTTCCACTAATGGTGTATAAAAGATCCAATTTCTCTACATTCTTGCCAATTCTTGTTATTTCTATCTTTTTTAATTATAACCATCCTAGTAGGAAGGAAATGATATTTATTATGACTTTTATTTGCATTTCCCTAATGACTAATAATGCATTATTTTTAAATTACAAAATATTTTTTAAAAGGTTCTATATGCTGAGTTTTTGAGAGCTTTAAATGTCTAGGTCACATGCTCAAACCAACAGATCCGAGACTCAAACCATGTCTGTCTATGGTGACTGCTTGAACTCCATGCTCCTTCTCCTAAAGCAGAATCTGGGATAAAATTTCAAAACTCCACTTGCCATCTATTAGAAAAGAAATCCTGGGCAAGATGAACCTCCAAGTGGACTAAGTGGTTCATTTCTTATTTGCATTAGGAAACTCAAATGTCAAACAGCGTTTCGGCTTCTCCATTTTTCCTTTGTTAAAAATTAAGTGTTTCCTTGAGATCCTCATAATGGATCTTGGAAGAAGTAGTGATTTTGTGCTTCCCTACATATAAGTGCTTCTTAGGCTGCTTCTCCCCACAACCACTAGGACATGGAATGAGGAGGCACACAGAGTTTAAACTTTGTCCAGATGCACAACTATAAAAAAACTGAGTATGAATTTTTCTCTATACATTTTATGCTACTATAAATCTTACTTTGTTACTAGCTTAATATTTTCTCCTTTTTTTTTCAGTTAAAAATTCAGATTGAGGTATTTCACAAGTAGTTCCCCTCCAGCCTAGTCCTCCCTCCCCCATGGGAACATAGCACTTGTGGAGATCGAGACAGGATTAGAACCATAATCAGAGTTCAAATATACCTGAAAATCTAAATTCTTAACGTATGTCAAAGCAAGACTAAGCAACACCTGTGAGATATTGAGGACTTTCACACTTGCTGTCAACTTTGGCACAGATCACTTGACGACTGGATCCAAAAAAATGAAATGAATAAAAGAGTATGCTTTGGTAGCATGGATTCCAGACAAACCTGAGAATTCTGAACAGCTGGGGAAGGACACCTAACTTGTGAGATGGCCTTGGAAGCAGAACTGATAGAACTTGGGGACAGTGATGAAATAGTTGACCTCACCTTTGAATCTCTAGAACCTGTAGTGATTGACCTAACTCACCATGACCCTGAAGAAAGGAACCAGCAATGGGGAAATTCAAGGTCATTTGAAGGCCAAACTGGAAGTTGTGTGGTGAGCAGTGATAAGGAGGGATTGATGAGGGACAGAGATGTTTATGTGATCAACAGTACTTACCATAATGCCCTGGAAGAAGAAACTTCAAGTTGCACACTTGCTGGTTACATCCAGTGTCGAATTTGTATGGATGGCTATTCGGAGATTGAACAGAATAGGCGACACATCTACTCTACAGAATGTGGCCACATCTTCTGTAGTCGGTGCCTCTATGCTACCCTAAAACATACTCAAAATTGCCCAGTTTGTTTTAAAAAAGTTGGCTGCCGTCAGTACCACCGCATTTATATCTGATGTATGCTGTATTGCTCAGGACAGACCTGGCTGGACTTGACCATGTCCTTATGTAGAAACAATGGGTTGTTGGCACCCAGTGATCTCAGCTCAAAAAGCCAGATTAAAAAATGTCTTTTTGGAGTATATAAAAATCCTTTCATTTCTCATGTACTGTGAGACTGCTTTTTAATTGCTTTGATTTCACAGTGCAGGGCTGGACTTTGGTTGTCATAGTTTACCAAAGATAGATGTTTATCCTCACAGCATTTTTCCATTACTTTCTCATACTAATCAATTTTTAGTTGGCTACAGGTGGGCATTTTGGAGACTGTAAATAAGGGCAATGTTCTAGAGATGGTGAGGTCAATGGAATGCTCCTGGGAGACTGACAGTTTTGCAAAAAAGAGCCACTATTTAAATTTGGACTTTCATGAGAGCTAAATGAACTTCATTCTTGTTTATGCAACCATTACACTGAGCCTTGTTTAGAACAATGGAAACTTTTTTTAGTAGACCAGGCAGGGTGTGTTTCTAAGTTTCTCTGAATTTTCAAAAATCTATTTGGGTGTAAGGAAGTCAGTCCTTTCTAACGATCTGTGCCCAGTCAGCAGGGTGGAGTGGGGTATACAGGCAGGTGCAAGTTCTGCTGGGACTTCTAAAGGCCTTTGAGGCCAGCTTGTCATTTACTAATGCATGTTAGAATCCAAACTTGTGGTTGTGTACTCACTGACACAACAGGCCAGAAAGGTGCTGCCTCTCACACGTAGGTGTACCTGCTCTTCACTACACCAGTCAATCACCAATTTGGCATATGCTCTGTGAACAAACACATCACTGTATCCCCACAGGTGTTTCAGAAAGCCTGACTAGGTTATGCTGTTGGGAAGACCTCACCCACTTTCAGCCTCAGACGCACATACTAGCTCTTTTTCCTTTTGCAGAGAATCACAGAGCACTCACAATTTAGCCTTCCCTTTGTAACCAGAGATACTGTGATTTTTACAATGCTCTTCCTTTTCCCTCAGAATGAAACATGCTTGTTCCTTACTTACAATGGTTGTAGCAATGCTGACCTTCTCTCTGGAGACTCAGTTGTGCCAATGGAGCAGTGCCCATCCCTGAGTCATGGCTTTCTACTCACTGATTCTCCAAACTATCCTCAGTTGCTTGACTTGGCATAGGGAAGGACATAGGCATATGTCCTTCTTTGGGTTCCTCCATATGTTCTAAAATGAAATGAGAAAGAAAAAGAACATAAAAATGAAGGGAAAAAGTTCTAAATATTCCCATATTTCAATAGATCATCTTGTGCATCCCACTTTGGAGACTATTAGTTGCTCTGTGACATAGTACAGTGCATCACAAATATGGTTAATGTTTGAAACACTAGAGGCAGAGCTCACTACATATTTACCTCACCCTGCCAAGCTCATGTAGACATTAGAGTTTTTTATCTGTTTCAGGGGAAAAAATAGAAGGGATTCTACTTTTAAAAACTGAGATAAAGTTTACAGACATCAAGATACACTGACCTTAAGTATAGAATTGAATGAGTCAAAATACAGAACAATTCCATCACTCTAGAGAGTTCTCTTATGCCCTCATCTAGTCAGTTCCCATACCCCATGGGAACTGTTGTAATTACTATCACCATACACAAGTTTAAGAATTTTGACTTTTATTACTTCAGTGTATAATTCAGTTCATCAGGAATTTGTTGTATAAGCACTAGGCAAGGATCAGGAGTTTATTTTCGTGGTAGCATGACATATTGTCTTTCCTAAGAATTAGCAAGAAGGTATTAATAGTGACACCTGCTATTTACTAAGTGACATTTATGTTCCAGGAACAGTACTAGGCACCTCACACATCATAGGCACTCAAGGTATATAACTAGCTAGAGCAGGTACCCAGCAAAACATAAGAGCTAAAGTGGAAGGGAGATGCCCCAGAGCATGTTAATGTGAATAAACCAGCTGACTTGTACATGGTCTAAGAAGAAGTGAGAACTAAAGCTATAAAGGAAGATTAAGGCCAAATCATGAGTAGAGCGTTGTACACTGTTACAGAGTTTAGATTTTATGCTACAGGTGCTAAGGAGCCATGAAAGGCTCTGGAGGAGAACATCCAGAGAAAGATTCTCAAGGATTCAGCATTATCTCAGTGAAGGCTGAAGATACTTTTTGAAAGTTTGAGAAAAAAAATATGGAGGTGAAATTAGGAAGGAAAGATTATGGTGTTGATTTATGTCTCAAAATAGAAGTGGAGTTCATGTACTGTATAAGAAGAGAGAGAATGTAGCCTTAGTCTGAAGAATTTGGTACTGTAAGGGTAGTCTCACACCTTCACATGCCTAATAGTTTCATCTGAGTACAGCCAGTTGTGCTGCGCATGCCTTTTGCACCATGGCAGCTTTTTGGAAGATGGTTGTTGTCTTGAGATGACAATAATAGGAGCCCATGGGGGAAGCAGTGGCAGTTTGAATTTAACTTACAGGTACCTTTTTGGAAAAGTGGAAGCCCATTCGGCCAGAGTGGAAATGGAATCAGGAGAGACAGACAATCAAACTTATCCACTTGAATGAAGCCTGATCCAGCTTTAGACCAAATTAGCCCCACAGCAAAATAATCTGGCAATTTTCATTTGCCATTTTCTGATGCTCACCGAGGTTACAAAGTAGAGAATGAAAACCAAATTTCTTGAGCTGTGTAATATGTCTGGGTTTCATCAATCATAGATTGAAATTGTTTAAGAAAGGGGTTAGGAGAGACAGAATGGAGCAATCAGACCCATCTTTCAGCAAGGATTGGTTTTTCTATCTTCTGGTCCACACTGAATTCATCCCTACTGCAAAAGTTAAGGATACTTACCAAGGTAAACAGATTACTAAGAGCAAAAAATTGTTAACAGGGAAAAGCTTTAAGTACTTTCCTTAGCTACACCAATTTGTTCCCACTGATTTGATATTAAATTCTGCATACTGGTATGACTATCTCACGGAGTGTTAATAACATAAATTAGGTTCCAATAACTTCATTAGCTCAGTCTCTTGCTTTAAAACAGTAGTTTCCCTGCAATGAGTATAGGGAGCAGTAGCAGTTCTTGCACAAATGTATACAAACTCCCAGCATTTTTTTACCTACTGGCTTTCTTGAACTTCCCTGGCAGCCCACAGACACTTAGGACCAAGGAGCCTAGGGAGGCACAAGCTTCTCTGTCTGTTAGCCCAGTGCCCTGAGTCCTGGACTCTCTAGTACTCTGGCTGGGTTGAGATCTGAGGCTGGCAGGCAGGGATGGGCCTATGGGATGATTCTAAACAAGGAACATGCTTAGGAACAGCGGGATATTCCAGCTTTAGTGATAACAGTTTTAGGCATTTGTTAATACATAGTACTTCAAAATTAAATATGTAGTTTTCTTCTTTCATCTCTAGTGTTGTAGTTCAGTTTCAAGATAACATGTAGGTGGGTTTCTGGCTTTGAGAAAATCTTTTTTGTTTCACTATCCAGTAACTATTTACTGACCAGTTCTAACCTCATAATCCTCTCTGTATGGGGGGCATTAATTAGGGTTGCACTCAATATGGGTCCTTCCCTGCCCCCTTAGCTTTAGGCAGGCAAAAAGATCCAACAGGGCACATGCCCTGCTGTGAAGTGGTATGAAGGTGTGTGGTTGCAGGTGTGGCTCTGCAGCAACATGACCCTCTAAAGGAAGAAAAGAAGTAGTGCTTGTGCGACAGGATAGAGGCAGTAGGTTACCGATACCACTTGGTGTCCCTTTTGAGAAGAAAGCCTTCAGAGAGTGAACCACTCTCTTCCTTTCCTCTGAACAAACAAGAGCCACAGAAATAGCTGCCCTATATTCCAACCAGACAAGAGATGGTGCAGTACATTGCTGGGCATGACACATTCATTAATCACTCATCTGCTCACTTAGCTGGTATTTGGTAAACGTTGATAGTGTGGTAGGCCTATGTAGTTAAAAAGATGAATAAGACAGGCCTTTCCTCTAAGAAACTCACAGTGGGTGAGGAAGATATGTGAAAACATGTAATTATAATAAAATAAATGATACAGTATAATAAAAACTATGCTTGAAATCTGCTAGATGCTGCTGAAGCATAAAAGAGAAATAACTTTTTTTTAAAATTTTTCAGGAAAGCTCTGTGAGGGCTCTCCGTAGTCACTCAGAAGCACAGTCTAGGAATGTATCTCTGTGATCTAAAACTACTGAAGAAAGCTATTTGAAATGAGGTTTTTCTCATCCTACTTCCTTAGGGCCTGGGGTTTTCCTTTTTTAGAGATAGATTTGGGGTTGTTTCAGGGCCTCCCTGGTGGCACAACAGGTTAAGTCTCAGCCGATGAAGCTATCTGCAGCCACTGCAGCACGAGTTTGATCCCTGGCCAGGGAGCTTCACATATGGGGCAGCAGACCTCTCCTGCCTCATCTGCTGCTCCCCTAAGTGTACTTCAGTCGCTGCGCCTGTTCCGCTCTCCACTCTGTCTCTGGTGAATCCTCTTCCTAACCCACATCTCTGGCCTACACCCCAGTTCATGTATGCATAAAGAAATAAGTCTTAAAAAAAAGATTTGGGGTTGTTTCAATGGAATGTGTGCTCTGAGAGGTGGAACAGCTATTCATTAAAGACACTTAGCCTGTGTCTCAGTATTGTGATGGGAGCAGGAGCAGAGATGAGGCAGTTTCTCATGGATCAGGCATATAAGCATATGATGATGTTTATTTCCTCTTTCACTGAGCACCCTAATCCAGAAATGGGAACTCGTGAACCTTAAGATTGGACTGCCAACTCAAATGAGTTGACTTCCCCCCCCCCCCCAAAAAAAAAGGATGAGCAGGTAGGTCATTCCTTTCAGGATTCTTTTTCTTTTAAGCTAATGATCAAAGCAACTGACAAACTGTCACGGAATCTACCAGACCTTACTCTGGCCTTACCCCATTTCTCCCCGCTCCTGAACTCCTCTCTCCGTCATGCTCTGAGCCCATTTTTAGAAAATTGACAAGTCTACAAGGACTCCTGGTCAGCAGTCATCCTAGGCCTGTTGAGCTCTGGTCCAAGTGCCTGCCTCTGCCCCCTGGTGGCCGCACAGTAGAGCTTCATGGAGGTGAGATACACTTTTCTAACTCAGGGGTTTGCCGGACAGAGTGGAAAACTGGATCACAGGGTGGTGTGGTGATGGTATAGGTTTTAGAGCATGAAAGGGAATTCAGGGAAATATTTAATTTGTGGCAGCTTATAGTTTCTGTACGAGTCCAGGACTTGGAATAACTCAGAATTTAGATGAGAGGTTGGTAGGAAAGTAATGAAACCCATCACAAACTTTTGAGAGAAAATTAAACTATTAAAGCTATATAAAAAACTTACTTTCCTTAGTACATTATACTATCTCATCTGGTACTTTTTATACAAAGCACTGGAGTTAAACATTTTTGGTTGAAGTCCTTTAAGATCTTTTCAGAACAAAAATAAAGGCAGTTGTAAGTTCAGTTATCTCCTGAAATTAGCATATTCTGATTGTCAATCAGACAAAAGAAAATATTTACAAGAAAGATAAAAAATTTGCTAAAATTCATTAACAAGAAATTTTAAGTTTCCACTTCTTATAGAGTCAAACTTAATATATGTATATAATCATTAAGATCAGATTTTATTTTCCTCTATCGTAAGATCTTGAAAGCTGTTCTTACCCTTCTCTGTCCTTAGTTGTTGGAATACCAGATTTGTGTGTTATTAATACTTTCTAGAGAAAAAAATAAGTGTATTCTTATTCCTTTAAGTTCCGAAGTCAATAAAAGACACTTTTCCATAATATTAAAAAACTGTTTAATAGTGAACTTCCTGTTGTTTCAAATGTTCAAGCAAAGGCTGGGAAGGAGTAACTTAAATGACTTAAAATCTCTTTCAATTCTAAGAAGCTCTTATAAAAAAGATTATAAAGCTTTATAATAAAGATTATAAAGATAAATAAAGATTATAAATAGATTATAAAGCTTTATAAGAAAGATTATAAAGCTCTTATAAGAAAGATTATAAAGAATTTCTTATAAGAAATTTCTTATAAGAAAGATTATAAAATTGCTGACTTGTGTGAAAATGTTAGGATGTGTGAAGCATGGATGTGTCTTGTTCTTGTGCTTGAACTGGCTGTGCTGTGTGGTTTGTCTTCTATAGATGAATTGTATTCTCATCTCCTAACGTTAATTTCTAAGGAAATCTCCCATCAATTTAAAAAATTACGATGAATACATAAATGCTGAAAAGCAATAAATGACCTTAACTATGAAATAAGTGTCCTAAACATTTCATTAACCATGATTTCAAAAATTCACAATTCAAAACTTCTGAGGGAAAAAAATTCTCTGTGAAAAATTAAGTATTTCTCTTGCAAGTTTCCAAGGACTCCACTGTTTTACTCTATGAGAAGATCCTTGTGAGCGGAAGGAGGAAGGATGTGCTTTTTTAGAAGTGCCTATTTCTGCCAGTCAGAGGCTTTAAAAGGATGAATGTCAATCCATGACTTGAATTTCTCTCTCTACCCTATATTAAGACTTTCCCTAATATTTCCAGGTAGAGAAATTTCAGAATACCCTTTGGTTTCCCTCTACAACAGTGAAGTTATTCCAGCTACTTGCCTCATAAATTTGAACCACTTAATGAATTCAATTGCACAAAATAATTGCACATTGACTCAATGACTAGGATAATGAGTTTTGGATCAGATAAACAATTAAAATTCAGGTTCTTTCCCTTAATTATTGTGTGACCTTGGCAAGTAACTTAAGTTTTAATTTCCTTAAAAATGGGATAATACCTTCATTTCATAGGTTTCTTATGAGGGTTAAGTGAAATAAAGTACATAAAGCATTTTTCAGTGAATGCTCAGTAGATATTAGCTAATATAACTAAAATAATCTTATTTTATATATTCTTGAAAGTCAGGGTAATTGACAAAAACCTCAACTGCCAAGATGAATTAACAATCAATAAAATTAAATATTTTCTTATTATAAAATTTGCCATTCTAAAGTATACAATTCAGTGTTTTGGTGGGTTTTTCTTTCTTTCTTTTTTAGCTTATTCACAAAGCTGTGCCACCATCTAATTCTATAACATTTTTATCACCTGAAAAAAAAATTCTATGCCTATTAATAATCACTCCTCATTTGTCCCTGCCCCAGCCCTGGCAACTACCAATGTACTTTAATATATTTTAAAAATATATTGGGGGCCTCCCCGGTGGCCCAAGGGGTTAAGTCTCAGCCACTGCGGCACCAGTTTAAACCCCAGCCAGGGAGATTCCTACATGGTGCAGCAGACCTCCTCTCCTGTCTCTCCTGCTGCTCCCCTCAGCAGTTTATTTCAGTCAATCAGCCTGTTTTGCTCCCCACTCTGTCTCTGGTGAATCCTTTCACTACCCCCAATACCTCTGGCCTACAACCCAGCTTGCATGCATAAATAAAAAAATATTTTTTTAAATCGGATAAAATTCCTAAATACCATTCATTTCTAAAAGATATGGCATTCACTTGTATTAAAAACTGGATTTGGCAGGTAACCTTTCTCTTAGATCACCTTCAATTGGCCAGGTTCTTCCACAAGTTTTATCTTATATAGAATATATCTAATAATAAAGTTTTCAAGACAGCCTAACTGACTTAAAATGCAATGATTTTTGTCCTTACATATTCCTTGATGGGCATATTTTTATGAGTTTGATTTTGTAAGCAAATAGAGGGTGGAGAATAGGTCGATTTTTTTCTCTTCAGAACTGTCATTCATCTTAGTAAAAAAAATAAATGGGTTAATCTTAAAAGAAAACTTATGGTTAATGGAGTTTAATTGAATCATTAATACGTAAAATGATGGTAAATTAATAATTTTCCACTGTACAACAGAACCATGGGACATACAGAAAAAGGAGTTTGCAACATATTGTAGAGTTCTGAATTCTGAGGCTCTTCAAAAAAATTACAAAACTTATTTTGGCAGGCTTAGAGAACAAAAGAAGATTCTGGGGGTAGAGGAGGGCTAGCAATGATTATTTTTCTATTAGTATTATTAACTAGAGTTTGCAATTGATTCAATAATGGGGAAGGAAGAAGAGAACAACCAAAGATAAGCAGATTTCAATAATGGCTATGGGTAGTTTAATAGACAAAAACAGGGAAGTTAATAGAAGGAACAGATTTAGGGAGAAAGATGAGTCTGTTTTAGTTGAATCTTGAGGACTCAGTCAAGGGCTCAGAGATACAGAATTGGGACTCACCTCTATAGAGGTTATGCATAGGTCATGGTAATGAACGGCTCCCTGGGTACGAAGTGAGCATAGAGAAGAAGAGAGCTGAAGACAGACCGTGGTAATTATTTATACAGAGTGAGAAGAGAAAGAGAAACCAGCTGAGGCAGAGGAGTGGTCAGAGGAACAGTATTGCATCACAAGAGCACAATGAAAGATTCAATAAGTCAAAGACTATGAAGATTGCGAGTATGTCATTAAATGAACGTTTAGAAAACTCTTTGGCAAGCTTTAAGAAAACAGTTTCTATAGATTGCTAGGGTAGAGGGTCTGTTGCAAGAGGAGAGATTCAGACTAGCTAACCTCACTTAGAGTGATATAAACATCCATTCTAACTCATATGTTGAGCTCCCACTATGGCAAGGCAAAGGAATCCAGAAAGAGCCAAAGGACAGTGCTGTGGTTAATGTAACACAGCCACACTTCACATGTGTTTGTCTTTGCTGTAATTCTTGGCTCTGTCAAATAATTGACTTCACCCTACATCTCTGTATTTCTTCTGCTTTCAGTTTAAAATTCAGCTCCTTGGTTCCGCTTCCTTATGACTCTCCATGCCACAACTTTTTGTGTCCCAAACTCTACCTCATGACAATCTTTAAGTTTTTCTTCAATTGCCAACTTCCTGGTTCTCTGTTTCCAAAGTTAAATTTGCAAGAAGTTCTGGTTTGCCCAGATCATCTTTAGCTCACACCTTGGGCAACTGTGATTACCACCTTTACTAGGTGTTGGGGATGAATTTTAGTTTAAAAATTTAACTGTACAAAGAATATTGCATAGCCTATTCTACAACACTGTTTAATACTGACTTTGAGCTCCCATTTATGTAAACTGGAGGGAAGTTCAACTTGTAATCTTTGAGGAGAGACTGATTACTGAAAGCCCATTTCCCAATCTGTTCAAGATGGTGTATGGAGGATATACTGAAGTATCTCTAACCCTTATTCTCTTCCCCTCTCCAAATACATAGAAATGTTGGAGAAAGGTAAACGTAAGCTTTGATTTTCAAATGGTAGAATACAAACCAAGTTTTAAATCATCTCTCAGAAACCCATTCATATTTAACTCCAAACTATACAGAGAATGAAATAGACAAATTCTATTTGCAATGTAACTAGAGACATCTGTAAGCCTGAGCTACAACCAACGAGGAAAGACTGCTTGATATAGTGTAACTTCATCAGAAATGTGAAATTGGATGCTTAAGGATGCAGATTTTATACAAAGCCAGAGCTTTCCAAAGTGTTTCAAGATCCACAAGTCTCTCATTGTACACAGCAATGAGAAGAGGCAAGCAGGCTGAAGTAGGAACTTTCCTATACCCATCTGTCACAAAGATTTTAGATACAGTAATGGTGAAGTTGAACAAGGACAAATAATCCTTATTTGCGGAAAGAAGCATGTTGGTAAAAAGAGTGGAGGAGACAGATTGCATTGTAAGCACCCTTGCAAAGCTGATTATGAGGAAAAGTAAAGGTTCTAAGAATTCATGCATACACTTTCATAAAGAAAAATGTCTCAATATATACTCACCAAATGAAGGAGCCCCAAAATTCAATAGAAAATTACTATCATCTCTGAAAACAGACATCTGGGAAAATAATAAGTAGTAGAAGACTTCAACACCCCACTCTCACCAAAAGACAGATCAACAAGACAAAAAATAAACAAGGACACAATAGCCCTAAATAAAGATCTAGGATACAGACATCTACAGGACACTACATCCCCAAAAAACCAAATACACATTTTTCTGAAGTGCACATGGATCATTTTCCAGGATAGATCATGCACTGGGCCACAGAAACAAACATCAACAAATACTTGAATATTGAAATCATACCAACTATCTTCTCTGACCATAAAGGCATCAAACTAGAAATCTACTATGAAAAGAAAGCACGGAACTCCCTCAATACATGGAAAATGAAGAATATGATATTGAAAGATCACTGGATCAATGAGGAAATCAAAGAAGAAATTAAAAAATACATTGAGACAAATGAAAAGGAGGACACAACTTTCAGAATGTATAGGACACAGCAAAAGCAGTAATAAGAGGTAAGTGTGTAACAATACCTGCCCACATCAAGAACTAGAAAGAACCCCCCAAAAAACAACCTAATCACCCATCTCGAAGAACTAGAAAAAGAACAAAAACCCCAAAGCCAGTAGAAGAAAGTAAATAATAACAATAATACAAGCAGAGATAAATGAAATAGAAAAAAAAAGACAATTGTTCTTCAACCATCCCAAACCGGGTAGGTTCCTCATTGATGCAAGCAGACTTCTTGTTTTATTAGCTGTTCTCAGGATGTTCTTCGCTGTACTCTGCCACACTCCACCTTACTCCGCTCTCTGCCACACGGTCCTCTGCTGCCTCTGTTCTCTGCCGCTGCTGCTTTATATGTTCAGTCTCTTGGCTTAGGTGTGCCCATTCATGCATGCCCACGCCCTACTCCAGGTGCTATCACCAGACATACATGTAGGACTGCAGGTGTCTATCATTAAATATAATGGTGGGTAAGACAAAAAATCCTGACCATTCCCTCATTTACTCTACAACAATCTAAAAGATCAATAAAACCAAAAGCTGGTTCTTTGAAAAGATAAAATAGACAAACCTTTACTCAGGTTCACAAAGGAAAAAGGGAGAAAATGCAAATAAACAGAATCACAAATAAAAGAAGAGAAATTGCAACAGACATAGAAATGCAGAGGATAATCAGAGACTACTACAAACAGTTATATGCAAACAAGTTCAACAATCTAGAATAGATGGACAAATTCTTAGAACTATACAAGCATCTAAAAATGAATAAAATAAAAATCCTAAAGAAACCAATCACAAGCAGCAAAATGGAAACAGTAATCAAGCCCTCCCCAAAAACAAAAGCCCAGGACCATTTGTGGTTTCACAAATGAGTTCTACCAAATGTTCAAAGAGGAACTGGTGCCTATCCTGCAAAAACTCTTTCAAAAAATTGAGAAAGAAGAAATACTACCAAATACATTTTACAAAGCCAACATTACGCTAATACCAAAACCAAACAAAGACAACACACAAAAAAGAAAACTGAATCTCCCTAATGAACATGGATGCAAAAATCCTCAGGGTCAAAAAAAGAGACAAAATTCACAGGCAAACTATAGATCTGAGGCATACAGCAGAGGAGGGGGAGGGAAATGGGTCAAAATAGGGGAGGGAAGAGCACAAGGGAATATGGTGATGGTTCATGGGTTATGTGGTGGTGGGAGATTTATGGGGACTACATATGAGCAGAGAAATCAAATATTGTACAAAATAAACAATGTAAGAAAATAAAAGTTTAATTAAAAAAAAAGAAATTTGTCTCAAACATGGCTCTGCCCCCACCCTATTGTCTCTTGTAATTAGCTGATTTGGGAAGATTTTTTTTTAATATTTATTTTTATTGTTATTTATATCTTTTACATTTGTATTCCCCTTGGGTAACCCACCACCAATTCACCCGTGAACCATCTCCATGGTCCCTTGTGTCCTTTTCTACTCCATTTTGTGCCCTTATCCGCACCCTCCCTACCCCCGCAAGTGTCTCTTTCCTATTTGGTTTCCCTAGAGTCCTGTTATAAGTGAAACCATTCGATATTTTTCTCTTTCTTTCTGGCTTGTTTCACTGAGTATGATCCCCTCTAATTCCATCCATGTCGCTGCAAATTGCATGTGTTTATCTTCTTTGAATGCTGAATAGCATTCCATTGTGTATATGTACCACATCTTCTTGATCCAATCATCTATTTCTGGACATCTGGGTTGCCTCCATACCTTTGCTATTGTGAACAGTGCTGCAATGAACATATGGGTGCATGTATCCTTTTGGATTAGTGTTTTTGTGTCCTTTGGGTAGATTCCCAAAAGTGGTATTGCTGGGTCGTATGGAAGCTCCATGTTTAGCAGTCTGAGGAATCGCCATACAGCTTTCCATAGTGGTTGGACCAGTTCACATTCCCACCAGCAGTGTAGAAGAGTTCCTTTTTCTCCACATCCTTTCCAGCATTTGTTGTTGCCTATATTTTTAATGTGTGATTCAGGAAGATTTCAACTCATTCAAAGATGCCTGAGAAAGAGACATTATTCAAAGAAACAAAAAATAAATAGCACTCTAAAACAAGAGGGGGAGGAAATGTCCAGAGCAAAGCACAGAGAGCTGTCGAGTTAGAAAATATGAAAAGGAAATTAAGATAAATGGAGGCTAGTGGGAGAAGCTCTGATGTTTGTCTGATGGGAGTTTCAGAAAGAGGATAATGGAGATGGAATAATCAAAGAGAAATGACTGTATTAGGTTCAGGCAGGTAAAACCTAGATTAAGAGAGATCAGGTATGGGGGTAAAGATCATAGATGATGTGGGAAACTAGGGAGCAAACTATGAACTCAAGTTAAAACACTGGATAGAAAGAGGATGAAATCTAGGTATGGGAAAAGAGCAACAGAAATATTCATCAATGAGAATGGGATCTGATGATGAGGCCAAGGATTTTTAGTCATATTCCCCTGGTGGAACTAGATCTAAATATGAGTAGAATTAAGCCTGTAAGTAGAGGCATATAGACTTTTAACTGGGAATGCAAGGTTAGGAATGAGAAATAAAGCAGTTTTGGATAATACTCAAATTCTCTAATACAGCAGATGAAAACAGCTCTGGTCTTAGGTTATAATTTTTTGGATTCCCTTAATTCTATCACTGACTTGAGTATCAGAGCAAGTTCTGAGTTTTAATTTTCCCCCTTAAGAATGTGAGAGTAACCCATGAATGAATCCTTGGGGATTCTGTTTCAGAATAAATCTTCTATGTTTAAGTTTTTCATCCTTAAGAACACATGACATATATAATTGAAAAATAATATATCTACATTTAACAGTTTTTCCATAATCTTATTCACTTTTGCCTATTTAAGATCTGATCTTTCAATTATCATTTAGATGTCCCAGATGTTTTTCTTGATCACACCCAGTAGTCAAGGTGTAGGGACCCACCTTTTATGCTCCCCTAAATATATTTATCTCCATCATACAAATTATCTTCCTGTATTTCTAGTGTTACTTTGTTTGGAGTATTGTTTCATCCTTTCTTATAGGGCAGGTGTGGTGGTGGTATACTCCATTACCTTCTATAAGTTTGGGAAAAACTACTTCACCTTCATATATAAATGATAATTTTGCAAGATAGAGTATTCTTGGATGGAAGTTCTTGTTTTTTACAACTGTGAACACGTCATGCCACTTCTTCTTGCCTGGAGAGTGGCTGGGCAAAATCTGATGAAAGCCTGATTTGGATGCCTTTGTAATTTCAGGAAAGAAATGTTGGTTTAATATTAAGTAACTTCAAAAAAACCCTTACACATATGTTTCAGGAAACATGTGGAAGAATGTTCATGGTAGCACTGGTTGTATGGGAAAAAAAAAAACAATTCATTGCCTACCAACAGTAAAATGGGTAAAAAGATTTTCATGAATAGAATATTAAATGGCAGTAAAAATAAATGAACTTGAGCAACGTGTATCAACATAGATGAATTTCAAAAGTCACACAGGATAAAGAAAGCAAGTCACAGATACATAAAAACATGAAATATGATTTTGTTTATATAAACACCAAAACAGGTAAAAAAGGGAATGGCTAACAAAAACTTGAGGATTGTGATCATCTAAAGACTAGGGATGGACACATAGGTAGGAAGACTTCTGGGATAGCTAGCAAGGTTTATCTCCTTTCATAATTGTTCATCCATTTATAATTCAATAAAGTTTACACTTCTTTGATGTTACCTTCTCTATTGGTGTTATGTTTAAAAATAAAAAGTCTTTAAAAGTAAGAAAAATTATTCATTAAATGGTACGGTGAAGAAAGTGAAAAGGCAACCCACAGAGTAGAAGTAGATAGTTCTTCAGATAGAGTTATCTGATCAAAATCTCAAGTCTAAAGTCTGTGAAAACTTTGTGGATAAATAAGGAGATAGATAAGAACAAAATAAGTACCATGAATGGCAATTTACAAAAGGGGAAATGCAAATGGACAACTGACATGAAAATGGGTCTAGTAACTGTAACCACCAGGCAAATGCACCAAAGAAGATGAGCAGGAATGCTCTTAGTAATATTATTTGTAGTTTTTCCAACTGGTAAACACCCAAAAGTCTATTTAATGGAGAAATAATTTATGGTTTATAGTAGAATAATTACACAGCAATGAGGATGGACTACAATTACACAGAACCATATGAATAAATCTCACAAATGTAATGTTAACAAAAGAAGCCTGTAAAAAGAGTACACAATACTCGTACCCATAACCATGAGGCAGATGCAGATTAAAATCACAGTGCAATACTACTGCACACCCACCAGAATGATTAAAATTAATATACCTTAAAATTAAGTATTTTAAGGATATAGGACACATATGGTTTCATTTATACAAAACTCAAAAACAGGCAAAACTAATCTAAGGTGTTGGAAGTCAGAATAGGGGTCCATCTTCACGAGGGATAATGACTTGAAGCAGGATATGGGGGGCTTCTGGGGTGCTGGTAGTGTTCTGTTTCTTGATAAAGGTGATGTTGATTCATTTTGTTAAAAGTCACTTATGATTCTACATTTTCCTCTATGTTATTTCTGTAATGTTTTTTTAAAATGCAGAGGGGAGGGCCTGAATGATATGGTTGGTGATATTATGCCACTGACTAAGGAATCTAAATGATCTTCCAAGTCTTTGTATGTGAACCTTTAGAAAACAAAGAGGTAATAAGTAGTAGAACAGATATTCAAAGTTAAACTTTTAACTGATACATAAAAAAAGTGGATGGAGGGAGGGGTACAACAAAACATTTCTTTGGTTTGGTATTCTTTCTTCTTTTGCTTTGGTTCTCTATTAACGTTTAGGTTGGAGGTAAGTAATAAATGATGATGTTATAAAACAATGAATTTATTGAGTCATTTTCAAAGGAGATTACAGTGCTTTTATTCTTGCTGTTCCAATTCTCAGCTCCTTTAGGAATGGAGCCCACTACTCTGGAGTGCTGAAATGGGCAGTAAGAAAGAGAAACCTATTCTAGCTATTCTTTTCCAAAGGTCTCTTCCAATGCTTCCTCCGAGATCGACCCGAGAAACTACATTGAAGTGAATGATCTGGTCACCCATATACCCTCTAAAGTGCAGATACAAGACATTACTATGGAGCTGCACTGCCCACTATGTAATGATTGGTTCCATGATCCACTGATGCTAAGTTGTGGCCACAACTTCTGCCAGGTCTGTATCCAAAACTTTTGGAAGCAGCAAACAAGGGAAACATTCTGTCCTGAGTGTAAGATGCTATGTCCATATAGCAGCTGTACATTCAACCTTGTACTAGAGAAGCTGGTAGAGAAGATTAAGAAGCTTCCCTTACTCACGGGCCAACCACAGTGCCCAGAGCATGGAGAGAACCTGAAACTGTTCAGTAAACCAGAAGGCAAACTGATCTGCTTTCAATGCAAAGATGCTCGGTTGTCTGTGGGGCAGTCTAAAGAGTTCCTGCAGATCTCTGATGCTGTCCGTTTCTTCACGGTGGGTGAGCTCTGGGTGTTGAGCAAATGCTTAGGAAAGCTGGGGGAAATCTTTTGTAGGGCTTCTCTCATATAATCCTATTCCTTTATTCAGATAATTATCAGAAAACTTAGAGTGCTCAGAAAATTCAATATCTCCATAAAGTTCTTTAGCTAGAATTGCTGATTCTAAGTAAGGGGCAGTGGAGGAACTCTGGCCTATTCCCTCAAATATTACCTAAACCCTGCCACGCACTTTGCTAGCCAGGGCTAGACAATGAAGATTGTTCTTATTATAACAATCTTGGAACTTAGTCAAGTTTAACATGCACAAAAAAGAACAACAAAAGCAATATAATTAACTACTGAGAGCTAAATTTTGTAATAATTACAATCCATAAATTTTGAAATTTCACAGATTGGAGAAAACTGAAACAGTCAGGGGGTGTATGGTAAAAGAAAGCTTGAACTGGGAAATCATTTGGATTTGGCTGGGCAGAAGGAAGAAACCAATAGTCCAAGTGAGAACAATGTAAATGAAAGTGTAGGTAGTGAGAACAATGTGACTAGAGTAGAAAATTGTATAGAATCCTGTTAATTTCTTCAGATCCTTAACTTACAGAAGGTAAAATTAATTTACTTTTTGCTGCTTGAAATTTTCTTCACAATTCTTGAAAGAGACAGGGACTATGACATCGTGGAAGGGAAAGGCTGTAGCAGTAAGACCTTATGTTTTTTCCTGACACACTGGGCTTTGGGGAGATGTCCCTTATGGCCTTTCATCTCCCAAGTCAGTGTGGGTTAATTCTATGTGGCATTCCCAGGAGGAGCTTACTATTCATCAGGGTGAATTGGAGGCAAACCTGAAGGAGCTTCAGTCCCTGAGGAACATGCAGAAAGAGGCTATTGCTACTTACAAGGTGAGGAGCAGGGTAGAGGAATTAGAGGAGTTATAAAGCTAGAACTGGAATAAACCGCCTTGTACACTTTAGTAATACACTTTAGTAATGTGGGTGGAGAGGTGTGTGTGTGTGTGTGTGTGTGTGCGCGCGCGCGCGCGCAATCATTACACTAAATGGCCTATTGAATGCAAAAACAAACACTCTGTAGGGTGAAAAGGAACACAGCAGTGAGTTGGTTCCCAATAGTTGTTTGAGAGAGAGCATATTAACCTTTCCCATTATATGCTGATCCTTTCGATCATTTAATCACTCAGGGGTTTTTGTGGGGCTGTGATCTGTCTGGTCTTTCCCTTTATCTATGTCAAAGTGGGGAATTTCTCACAAACATCTACTATGTCCAAAAAAATACATTTCCTTCTTTGGGTCTACAACCAGGCTACTATTAAACCAAGACTTCTCAGTTTGCTGGCTTTTCCCATATGATTTGATCTTTCTTAGGTTCTCTCAAACTAAATAAAACTATAGCATATGCTTTTAACGTCACAAGAGCTCTAGGACAACACTAATGGTTAGAGACTTGGTAAACCAGTCCCTTGGTTTAGAGGCTTAAATTAGGATTTTTGTTTCTTCATAATTATTTTATGGCAGAATATCTTCTCTAGATTTGGCATCTAGAAGAAATATGTACAGTGAGGGAAAGAAGGATAGATAGAAACAATGATGTCTCCAGATAATCTTGTTTTAAGAGTTCCTGTAAGAATACTATTGTAAGAGTTCCTAGTTCAGCTACTACAGTCAACATTCATTCATTTAACAAATATTAATTGAGTGGGTAAGGCATTACACTAAACACTGTATTATACTAGGTTTGGAGACAGATGCTAATGAAGTAACCCCACTATTAATAATAAAAAAACAATTGTGAAAATTACTATAAATGAAAATATAGTGTGTTATGGGAGCATACAAATGGAGAACATAACCTAAATGGAGGAGGAGGGGTTTTCTCTGAAGAAGTCACCTATTAACAACTGAGAATTGAAGGATAAATTACTTAGCCAAGTGAACTGGGTGAAGGGAATATGAAGGACATGGCTGGGAGGAGAATGTTCCATGGAGGAAATAGGATATGGAAAAGTCCTGAGACAGAAGTTAGTTGCTATGTTAAAGAGCAAGAAGGCTAATAAAACTGGATCATAGTAGACAAGACAGGATGAAGAGGCAGATATGGGCCCAATCATGTAGGGCCTTATATATAATATTAGAAATCTTGAACTTCATACTGTGAATAATGAGAAGCCATAAAAGGGTTTAAACAGGGTATGGTTTCATCTCGTTTTGAAAGTATCAGCCCAATGGCTGTGTGGAAGGAAACAATGACAAGGAAAATGGTTAGAAGGCTTTTACAGAGACCCCAGAGAATGATGACAGTGGCCTGAACTAGAGAGACAGGAGAGATACAGTTTTAGCATATGCTTTAGAGATAAAAATTACCTGGCTGTGGTGGTGACTGATATAGGGGCGAGTGGAGATGTGAAGTAGTCAGTTGGGTAGTTGGGTATAGGAATGTAGAACTCAGAAGTTGGGCTAGGTTGGAAATAAGAAGTCAGCAAGTCAGTGTTTAAAGCTATAGGGGAAGACGACATTTGCCTAGAAAGAAAGTATAGAATGAGAAGGGGTAAGACCTCAGGATAGAATAACAAGTCGAATATTTAGAGCTTGGCTAATGGAGATAACACCAACAAGCAAGACTGAAAAATAGTGGTGAAAGAGGTAAAAAGAAAACTGGGAGAGCATGAGCATGAGGAGAGTAAGAGTTAGGACTGTTCTAAGAGTAGAATTGTAATGGTGGACAATAGAATCCAAGCTGCATAAGAGAGTGCATGAAGAAATAAATTGATGAATGGAAATGGGAGAGTCAATGAATAGGTGGTTTTAATGAAATCCAATAATTGTTGCAGCAGGGGTACCTGAATAAGGGAACACAAAAAATTTATATTTGGAGATGGTACAATTGCTGGGGATAACAACATCCTTGCTGTGACTAAGCAAATGAGTAGATAAAAGTGGAAATCACTAGAAATGAGGGGGATAAGAAACTGAGATGCCAGAATGTCAGAATGTCAGAATGGCTCATCCATGAGGATACTGACATTACCTAAGAGCTGCAAGTGTAGCTGTTATCAGTTTCAGTGCTTCAGTTGTTGCCCTTTTCCTGCTAGCAGGAGTCACATCCTCCTCCCCTAGTTCTGATTTCAAATAAAGACAGTTTTTCCAGCTCCTTCTAGTCCCAGTTTAACAGCAATACATGATACATCATGGTTTGTACTTCCAGCTAGGAGGTTATCATTCATTCTAGAATGTTTGATTAACCCTACATCCTGATTTATTATGGCACTGGTTACCACTTCAGTATTGCAGTAGAAACCTGGAGGACTCTTCCGACTACCCTGAACCATTAACTGTGTTGGGAAAGACACAGTAAGTCTCCATAAGGGCTCCTTTAGGATGGCTGGATGTTGATATTTAGCAGCCATTTGTATGTGTTTTCCTGCTATTTCCCAACCTGTGTGAGTGCTGGTGCTTTGGGCCCTCATCCCCAAGTGCTAGTCTCAGTAATTACCATGGTGATCATGGAGGTTTCCAGGAAAACAAGTTACATCTGCAGCAACACATCTCGCTGGAGTTTCTAAAGCTGCATCAGTTCCTGCACAGCAAAGAAAAGGACATTTTAAATGATATCCGAGAAGAGGGGAAAGCCTTGTGCAGTGAGATGGAGCTGAATCTGAATCAGCTTGAAGAACAGTGCCGCCTAGCCAAGGACATGCTGGCGAGCATCCAGGCACAGATGGAACAGCAGAACTCCTTCGCCTTTCTCAAAGTGAGACTCCTTATCAATATGGTCATGAGTACACGAGAGGGGGGAAGAGGGTTGGAAAGGATGTAGCAGCAGCTTTTCCTCACGAGAAGAGGGGAAAACATTGTTGTAGTGTTTTTAAGATTCTCTGGGAGAAAAGCAGAAGGTTACGTTTGCCTTCTATTCAGTAGAAAGCTTAATTTTCACCTTCCTAGAAAAGATTAGTCTTTTTTTCCATCAAAGAACTTCGAAGTTTTATTTCTCAAAATTAAGAATGTCACAACCTAAGTTGTATCTTTGACTCTAAGCTCTCATAAACTGACCTGTTTGAAAAACAATTTGTCAATATTTGCTACCTGAAATTTTACCTCTTAAGTGGTATCAGTTACCACCACAGGACTCAGAATAAGGAAAAGAGGCCTTGGAGCTGGAATACTTACTGTGCTTTTTCCCTAATACTATGAGGCAATATAGGTTAAAAAAAAAAAAAGCCTAATCTTAATTTCTCTCTTGTTCCATGTAAAAAGGGAACTCTAGGAATCACTGGTCAACATTGAGATCATTACTGACTTTAAAAGACCCTAATCTGTAGTATCTTGGTGTGCTGAACATGAATATAGCCCTGAAAATTTTTTATTAGCTCTCATTTTGAAGATATTTCATATAATTCATTTTGTATGTTTCACCCTGTAAAATTATCCAGTAGGACTGCAACAACATCCTAAATCAGCCTAGAATGATGTAATATTGCATCGCATTGCATAATACCATCATCATACATACATCATCCAGAGTTGACTGCATCATTTTCTGATGCAATGCAATACTACTGCCAGGGGGCTGCTGAAGCAAGCTGATGTCAGCAGTGCACTATAGAAAGCCGTCGGAAAGGTTGAGCACTGAAAATATTTCAGGCTTTGTGCAAGACAGTTTAAGCTACTGTTCATTGAACTGTTATTATTTTACCCATTTAGGCACAATACAGAACAGTAATGCCTCGAAAGTGCATTAATAGCATGGACAATTTCTGCTCTATTTGTGGGGAAGTGACATTATTTGCCAACCAGAAGAAAAGTATCACTTCTCAAGTGAAGAAGTCTTATCATCTTTACTTCGGACGCAAGGTTGGTGACCAAGACAAGCCTTGGGTCCTGCATACATGCAGTGCTACATGTACAACACAGCTTCCACAGTGGTTAAATGGCAAAAGACCATCAATCCTGTTTGCAGTCCCCATGGTGTGGAGAGAGACAAGCAACCACAGAAAAGACTGTTACTTCTGCTTGGTTCCTCCTCTTTCTGGCGGAATAATGAAGCAAAAGAAGTCAAGAAGGGGCGGGGGGAGGGGAGGAAAAGGGCACAAAATGGAATAGAAAAGAACACAAGGGACCATGGAGATGGATCACGGGTGAATTGGTGGTGGGCTACCCAAGGGGAATACAAAATGTAAAAGACATAAATAACAATAAAAATATATATTTATAAAAAAAAAAGAATAGTCTACCCAAACATTCCGTCTGCATTGAGACCAGTTCCACATGGTGAAGGACTTCCTATTCCAGAACCTCCAGCAAAATATTCTCTTGATTCATCTGATGAGTACAAGGGTAAGCCGACCTGTTCTTCTCCTGTTCCATCAGCATGCAGTCATCCAGATTTTTCACTGTGGTGCATCATGAACCCAACACAGACTAATACAGGAAGAACTAAATGACCTGGTTCGTGATTTGGACTATCCAAGAACAAGACAGAATTGCTAGGATTAAGACTCCAACAATGGAATCTTCTAGAAGATGTCACAATTACTTTATATTGAAAGTGCCACCAGCAGTTGAAGCCTTTCTTCAGAAAGGAAAGTACTCTGGTATTCTCTTCCGAGGCATACCATGAATGCCTTAGAAATCCCTCATGACCCACAAGAATGGAGACTATTTCTAGACTCTTCAAAACTGAATCTTAAGGCTGTGCTTTTGTCCAATGGAAACTGTCTTCCATCTATTCCAGTAGCACATGTCCACATGCAAGACATACAAAAACGTAAAGCAGCTACTGAATTCCATTGAGTATAATAAGTACAGCTGGCATGTCTGTGGTGATCTGAAGCTAGATCACCCTTTTAATGGGACTGCAGCAGGGATATACAAAATACATGTGTTTCTTATGTGCGTGGGCTAGCCGAGCAAGTGAATTGCACTACTTGCGGAAGGAATGGACTCGCAGACAAAATGCAGCAGTTGGAGAAAAGAATATCCAGCACCCAGCTCTGGTCGAGGCTCACAAAATCCTGCTACCACCCCTTCACATCAAACTAGGTTTGATGAAGAATTTCGTGAAAGCCATGGACCAGACCTCGCCAGCTTTCCGATACCTGCATGAAAAATTTCCTCAACTCAGCGAAGCAAAGATTAATAAAGAGGGAGCTTTTTGTGGGTCCTCAGATTCAAGAGCTCTTGAAAGATGACCGGTTCAACAACCTGCTGCAGGGTGATGCAAAACAAGCATGGAATGCTTTTCGCCTAGTGTCTACAAACTTTCTTGGGAATGTTAGGGCAGAAAATTAGTAGAAGGAACTAGTAGAAGACATGCTGATGCAGTATCAGAAACTTGGCTGCAATATGTCTCTAATGATCTACTTCCTTCATTCCCATCTGGATTTCTTCCCTGAAAACTGTGGTATGGTTAGTGATGAACATGTTTTCATCAAGCTATTGCATCAATGGAACAAAGACACCAGGGAAAATGGCCCACTACAATGCTGGCTGACTACTCCTGGACACTCCCCAGAGATGCTCCTGAACAGCTGTACAGAGACAAGCGAAGAAATCTAAGAAGTAGTCTATGACTTCATTTTTTACAGGTATTAACCGTGGGCTTATTACTATTGGCATGCATTTCGTGATGTAAACATCAATTTATTGCAGATTACAAAAAAAAACTAGAGCCAAAATTAGAATTTGACTGTCATATTCATGTTGAGCACCTACAAATTGATAGGAAATGACTAATTTTATTTCAGTAACATGACTTTTGTAAAAATTTGTTGACCAGTGAATTCAGAGCAAGATTAATGTTAGTTTATCCTGGGTTAGATAAAGGATTTAGATTAGAAAAGGCATGTGGAGGATGAGAGGAGTTGGTAATGATGGGGTGGATGGGGACCATCTGCACAGGACCCCAATATTGATAATCAAATTCTGGTGGTAGCCAGTATTGCCAAAGAAGTCTCTGGAGTTGATGGACAGACATCTAACTTAACTATTTCTCCTTTCATCTTCTAGGATATCACCCCTCTCTTGGATAGGTAAGTATTCCCCCATGGTATTAATACCCTTCCTTGAATCCTTGGAGGATGCCTAAGAATAAATTATTTATGTCCCTTGCAGGTTAGAGCAAGGGATGAAGGTGCTGACACCCAGAGAGGTTATCTCCAGAAAGCTGAACCCAGGCCTGTTCAAAGGTCCTATTCAGTACATAATATGGAGGGAAATGCAGTCCACTCTATCTCCAGGTATCAATGGGTAGTAGCTATTTATTCCTGGGCAGAGAATCACCAGAGATTTATATAACTGATTTAGCAAAACAGCATAAAACATTGGTTATCACATTTGACAGAACAATCAAACTTGTAGGCTGAGAAGTAATTCTGACAACAGACTTTTGCCATTTACCAGTACAACTCATAAATTGTAAGGTCATGGTACTAGTAGAAATTCAGTCATACCAACTAGCCTTCATTTGGCTAAATTCCACTCTTCCCCTGTTCCAGATTTTAAAGTGTAAGTAGGGGAACAGAAGAGGTCCCACAAATGAAACACAGACTTAAGAGCTGAATTCAATTTGCTATTATTTTGTTTAGTCTCCGTGTAAAACTTATAGTTTTATCTGTTTTTCTCCTACAGTCAATTTCTATTTTTTGGCATTATGGTTCAAGAGAATACTTGGTATGATCTCTTTGTAGTACCACTGACAATTGGCTTATATCCCACTGAAGGATCTATTATTGAAAATATTCCATGTGCACTTGAAAAATAAAAGTATATGCAGCAGCTCTGGGGTGGAGTGTTCTCTATAGATGTCTGTTAAGCCTATTTGATCAGCTCCTCATTTACAGCTATTATTTTCTTACTTAGTCTGTCTTGCTCATTTGTTCATAGTTGTAAGTACTAAAATTTCCTAGTAAAGTATTAGTATTCTCTAGTGTTGTTAATATCTCTTTTTAGCTCTATAAATAATTGCCTTCTCTATCTCAGTGCTTCATCATTTGGTAGATACTTACATGCTATTCTTTTTATTGTATTAAGCCTTTAATTATAAGTCATGTCCATCTCTATCTCTAATTACCTTTTTTAACTGGAAATCTATTTTATCTGATTTAAATATAGTTGGTCCTGCCCTTTTTCCCCCCAATTACCAATTACTTGTTGGATTGTCTTCCAATGTTTTACTTTAAGGCGATGTTTGTCTTTAGGGCTGAGTTTCCTGTAAATAGCAAAAGGTTTGGTTTAAGTTTTATGATCCATTCAGTCACTATATAATTTTTAATTTGTGAATTCAAGCTATCTACATTTAAGGTAATTATTGAAAAATATGTATGCATTGCCATTTGGGGGTTTTTAGTGTTTTTATAGTTTGTCTTTATTCTTTTACTTTTTTCTTCTTTTCACTTCTGTTTTCACTACTCCATTTTATGTTTTGCTTGAGTTTCATTTCAGTTGCCCTATGTGTGTCTTGTATACATTTTTGTTTGGAACTAATACTAAAGTTTATGTGTGATGGTCTAAACTGTAATCCTGAATGGTTTGATCTCAAACTCATTCTTTTTTTTTTTTAATTGTTACTTATGTCTTTTACATTTTGTATTCCCTTTGGGCAGCCCACCACCAATTCACCCGTGATCCATCTCCATGGTCCCCTGTATTCTCCTCTCTTCCATTTTGTGCCCTTATCCTCCTCTCCCCCCCCCCCCCCCCACTGCTGAGTGTCTCTCTCCCACCCGGCCTCCCTATAGTCCTGTTATAAGTGAAACCATTCGATATTTTTCTTTTTCTTTCTGGCTTATTTCACTGAGTATGATTCCCTCTAATTCCATCTATGTCACTGCAAATTGCATGTGTCAAACTCATTCTGAAGGCCCACACTTTTACTTTCCTCCCTGTCCATTGTATATCTGGTATCTGATACTTTCCTGTTTTCTCATAGTCCCTTTAGTATTTCTTTCAAGGCAGATATAGTGTTAATAAATTCTTTTAAGTTTTGTTTTTCTTAAAGTTGTTTATCCTGCTTGTCTTTATATTCCATATGTATCTTTTACCATGGTTTGATTATCTTATACCCAGAGTTTTCTGGGTATAAGCAGACAATCTTGTTGATGTGCTTTCAATCTCTCTTTATTTAGAAATTCTCTTTTATACTGCTGTCCACTAATTTGTCTAAATCAATGCTTGTCAAACTCTCTGTAATGAATGACAAGTTTTAAAAATCTCAATCTCTCACAAATTGATATGTTTTTAGAACATAATAAAAATCAATTACTTGAAAAAAGCATAAATTAAAATAACAAACAAATATTAGAAAGTACAAGCTCAGTTTTTAAATTAGATTCAGATGACATAAAATAACTCTTTCAGATTGCTATCAAAGACCCTAAAAACTGACTCTCAATTTCTATACTGTCTTATCCCTGATACCAGCCAGAACCACACAGTTTGTGGACATTTTGACTAGCGGTGACACAAATCACTCCTTATGGAACTTCAAAAGTCCCATAATCTCCTAAACCAAATATAAACTTCTTATCACGGTCCTCTAAACTCTGAACCAGTTAGCTCAGTCTTGTTTGGCTCTAACACACAAACCCTTATCTTACCTTCTTTCTACACAAGCTACTGTTTTTAACCCATTCCTTTTTGCCACTGTTTATCTAAAACCTCCTGAATACAACTGATAGATATATCACAATTGAAATACTGTCCTTAGTAAGCTTTCCTAGGACTAAGGCACCTAATCTAACCCCCTTTGGTATTTTTTTCTTATATTTTCTAGTATATATTTATATTCTTTGTATTTTCCCCTTTATTAGAGCATAAATAGCTTCAAAGTCTAACTTTTACTACAAATATAAAAATATCTAGAATCTAGTCACATGAATACCAAAACAATAAAAAGTACATGAGTAATACCTGCCTGGCTAAAAGTATATATACACAGGGAGAAAAAGTACTGGTGTCTATGTAAATACTATCTTTTACTATGGGAATTTTCCTTCACCCTTTTCTCCCATGCCTACCTTGTCTTTTTTTCCTTACTAGGCATATCTCCATTAACTCTGGACCCAAAAACTGCTCACCCAAATCTGGTCCTCTCCAAAAATAGAACCAGTGTGTGGCACGGTGACATTAAACAGGTAATGCCTGATGATCCAGAGAGGTTTGACTCAAGTGTGGCTGTGCTGGGCTCAAAAGGCTTCACAACCGGAAAGTGGTACTGGGAAGTAGAAGTAGCAAAGAAGACAAAATGGACAGTTGGAGTTGTCAGAGAATCCATCATTCGGAAGGGCAGCTGTCCTCTAACTCCTGAGCAAGGATTCTGGCTTTTAAGACTAAGGAACCAAACTGACCTAAAGGCTCTGGATTTGCCTTCTTGCAGTCTGAAATTGTCTAACAACTTGAATACAGTGGGCATATATCTGGATTATGAAGGAGGGCAGTTATCCTTCTATAATGCTAAAACCATGACCCATATTTACACCTTCAGTAGCACTTTCACAGAGAAACTTTACCCCTACTTTTGCCCTTGCCTTAATGATGGTGGAGAGAATAAAGAACCATTGCATATCTTACATCCACAGTAATCAGTCATACTATTGTGTAAATTCAGAGTGTTTATTAAAGAGGTATTAAAATAGTTTACCAGTCTCACTGGTTTCTCTCCCCACTTATGGGCAACTCTAGAGTAATGAAAAAAGGACTGACAACTGAATTCCATTCTCAATGTTCTAACTGGTTTTCACTGGAGCCTTTCAAGATGTGATTCTAATTCTCTTGGGTCTTCTGTGACACAGGAGTTACTGTCATGCGAGTGATCATCAAGCTCTTCTTACTGGAGCAAACTGCAACTCGAGTTTGTAATGCTTGGGAACCCTTTCAAACATGCCTAGAAATTCATCATACTGTCATTATTCTCCAGCATAATGAATCTTAATAGATGAATTTCAGATATATACCCCCTATTTAATTATCTAGTAATGTTAATTTTGCAATACATTTCTTTTCTAGAACTTGTTGCTGTGAGTAGGGAAAAAAACCTGCTCAAGAGATTTAAAGAAAAAAGTAGGATATGGTCTAGGCTACTTTATAATCTTGCCCTGAATTTTTTCAAGACACCATTTAAGTCCAGTGAATTTCTGAATCTCAGTCCCTTTTTCTTTATTTACCCATCTATGGAGGCACTTGTTTTTCTCTATTAAATACATTTACGTGTTTTTATCCATTTTTGACCATGTCCTTTTCACAGTTCCACTTATAATTTAAATATCAGTATTTTACATCTTGTCTTCTTCAATAAACTCATTCACCAGTTTGTTCCTTCTAAGTCTAAAGTTCTCAGCAGTAACCTTGACAAACCATCCCTTTCCCCTTGACTTCTAAGTCCCATTTAACTGAGCTTCATTCTCTGTATCACAGTTTTTTTGTTTGTGTGTGTTTGGTGGTGTTGGGTGGGGGGAAGGGGTACTTCAGACAGGCAGCACTGGCTCTCTAAAATTACAATTAGCACACTCCTTCAGCAGGGCAAAAGCTCCCATCCTATTTGTCATAACAGTCAGAAACAAACTACATATTTATATTGGCATAAAATATACATATATTTATAGCTGGTATATATACACATATATGCCTGATTTGGATAAATAACCATGACATGATGATGGCTACATTTAAAAATTTAGTTTTGTGTTTTAAATGAGTTAATGCAAATCAGAATGTAATAAGGACCTGTTTATTGTTTGGAACTTGTTAGATGTTCTGAAGGATATCAAGAAAGCATAAAAAGAAAAAAAGATTCCTCTGGGATATTTAAGAGAAATTCAGATGTCTGGGTCCTACCCAAGACCAATTAAATAAAAAGCCTTAGCAGGTGCAACCCAGGAATTTGCAGTATCTACAAGTTCTCAGGTGACTATAATGTGTAGCTAGGGCAGAGAACCATTGAAATAAAGGAAGGCAGCTTTAAAAAAAATTACAACACGAAAACTGCCACAAACTTGTGTGAAAAACTCCCACATCCCTTCCATCTAGAGTCACCAATTACTAACATTTTGACACATTTTCTTAGTCTTTTCCCCCCCAACACACCCCATCTGATTTTGTGTTTGTATATAACTATTACCTATGCGAATTTTTACTAAGCTACTTTTTTTTTTTTAATATTTACTTATTTATACATACAAGCTGGGGTACAGGCCAGAGGCGTAGGGCAGCGAGAGGGTTCACCAGAGACAGAGTGGGGAGCAGAACAGGCAGATCAGAAACACACTGCTGAGGGGAGCAGCGGGCAAGGCAGGAGAGGTCTGCCACACCATGTGGGATTCTCCCCGGCAGGGTGGCAGGGCGTCGGACTCTCACCGCGGGCACTGCCGACAGCTCCACAGCTCAGCGCTCAACCACTGCGCCACCAGGGAGGCCCTTTACTGAGCTACTTTAGATTAGGTTGCAGACATTATAATTTTTACCCCTAAACACTTCAGTATCGCCCAGAACTAAGATCTCTTACATAATCACAGTACTAAATAATCAATTCCAGAAAATTTAACATCAACATGATAATGCTAGCAAATACATACCTCATATTCAATAAGTAAAATTTCTAATGATTGGGTAAAGATTTTCAAGTAGTGTGACAAGTTTGGGAGACAAAGAGAGTCTACTGCTGCCTCTACATATACAGACTTCTAGATAAAATATCTAATGTCTGTTCTTGAGGACAGACAGGAGCTACAGAGCTCAGAGAAAAGGGAAGTCAATATTCACCAGAATAGGAGGAGAAAATTATACTGAAATATTTTAGTTAAACTGGAGATAATGAAAGATGATAAGAAATTAATGTAACTTCTAATCTAAATTTGGAAAATATACTTCTTAAAAATGAATGTCTTTGTGATGATATACAGCTATATAAATATACTAGGAATTGCTAAACTGTACACTTCTAATGGGAAGATTCTATGAGATGTAAATTATACCATAATAAAGCTGTTTTTAAAAAAAGGGAAAGAAAAAAATAAATGTTTTATTCAGATAATCAGGGGAATAGGGACACACCACAGGTATACACATATTTTCCACTATCCATAGGTGTCCACCTTAATATTTTTGCTGACATACTATACCTCCGCTCTCTAACATTTGTCTTAATATAGATGATACAAATTTATTATTCCACAGTTTCTCCAAATAACTGGTTATTCTATACTGACTAATTTGAACGATACCTCTATTTAGAACTCAGATTATAATTAAAGGCAAGAATCCTACTAATGAGGATTAATGGTAAAATACCAATATGAGACTTCTCTGTAGAAACAGACTTGAAAAGTATTCATTAAGAATCTGAATAATCTATGTAAGAGTTATGGGTTTAATTTATAAATTGTTTTTCTCAGACTACAGGAGATAAGGCTGATAGTAACAAAAATACCCTTGTATGAAGTAGAAGATAAAAGAGGCCCTGGGCAATGAGTTAGAATTCACTGAGTTGAGAAAAAAAGGAGAATGAAAGCCTTGCACTTTCTTTGACTAACTAGACTTATGGAATAGCAGGGTAATATTATTGCACATTGGTATAGCATGTCGGTGATAAGAAAAAAATATGGTAAAACTAGATTATAGGTATTTCTGGAAAAATGCTCTGGATAAATTAATTTTTCAGTTAAGATGGCTTATTCAAGGTCAAATGATTACTTTTGATAAACTCCTCCCAAGTTGACATACTTTCTTGATTGCTAAAAAAGTTCTATAGTAAAACACATACAGAAGAGTTTATAATATATAAGCACACTTTAGAGCATAATACAAGACTACGAACACTCATTAAGTGATCATTTAGCTGAGAAAATAGAACAGTATCAAAACCCCTGAAGGCCCCTGCACACCTTCCCCAGCCCAGAAGTAATCGCTAATTTACATTTCAGGTCTAGCTTTTTTTCTTTTTGAAAACAATTAAATAGGTATGTTTTTCAACAAATAAACTGTTCAGCTTTTTCTCTACTGTATGTATCCCTAAAAATAAGTTTCACTTTGCCTGGTTTTTGATGAATGGGATCATGGATATTTTCCTAGGCTTTTTTTAAAATTCAAAATTATGTTGTATTCTACTGTATGAAAAAACAAGAATTTAAACTATGCAAACTACATGCAAACTACTGTTGACAGGTAAGTGGTGGTTTCCAATTGGGGTTTTTTTGGGGGGGATGGGAGGCGTTGTCATAAACATTATTATATATGTGTATTCAACATGGGAGCAAAAGTTTCTCTAGGCAAAGACCTAATAAACGCTGGGACATACGATGTGGGCATCTTTGAGAAATGCTGTACTGTTCGTTAAAGCAACTGTGCTGATGTATATTCTCACCAGCAGTGGGAAATCCCGTTATAATCTAGGTCACTACTGGGCCTCCCCGTTGGCACAGCGGTTCGGTGCTGCGCTGTGGAGCTGTCAGCAGCAGCAGCGACGCCAATTCCACGCCTGGCTGGGGAGATTCCCACACGGCCCCACAGACCTCCCCTGCCTTACCTGCTGCTCCCCTCAGCAGTGTGTTTCCGACGGTCTGCCTGTTCTGCTCCCCACTCTGTCTCTGGCAGAACCCTCTCGCCACCCCATACCTCTGGTCTGTACCCCAGCTTGTATGCATAAATAAATCTTCAAGAAAAAAAAAATCTAGGTCATTACCATTTCAATTTTTACCACGAAGGTGGGTACATAGTGTAATCTCATTACAGCTTCAGTTTGTATTTCTCTAGTTACCACTGTTGTTGAGCATCTTTTCACAAGTTTATTAGTCATTTAAGTTTTCTATGAAATGCCTACTTGGGCATTTGCCCATTTTTCTATTTTTTTTTCCTCTTACTGATTTATAGGGTCACTTATCTATTCTAATCCTTTGTTGGTTATTTATATTGCAAGTATCTTCTACTCCTAGCTAATATCTCTTGTGTCTCATTTTTGAAATTCTCTACTCAGAGGCAAGAAATATATTCTCCTGTGTTTTATTGTATATGTTTCAAAGTTTTACCTTACACACTGCAGAACTTCATGGTTCAGTCAAGTAGAAAATAAGTGTACATTTGCATGCACCTAACAACGCAATTTTAAGGTCAATAAAACAAAATAAATAAATAAAACAAGAAATTGATAAATCCACAGATAAAGTAGATTTTAAAATACCACTCTCAATAACTAATAGAAGAGTCACTATGATAAATTTAACCCAACAAATGTATGTATAACACTGCACTGAATACTCCAGAACATCCAACAGCTACAGAACATTCTTTGCAAAAATACAGATCATATACTTGTCATAAGGAAAATTTCAACAAGTTTTAAAATATCTTAATCACACAGGCTATATTCCTTGACCTTGGTGCCTTTAAACCAGAAACCAGTGAGAAGACAACTAAAGAATCGTGTATTTGGAAATTAAATTTTTTTAAAGTAACCACAGTTAAAAAAACTCATATTGGAAATCTGAAAATAGTCTGGATTGAACAATAAAAAATGATATCTCAAAAATTGTGCCATCCAGTTTAAAGGAAATTTATAGCTTTATATGCACATACAAGCACAAGGGATGAAAATGTCTTGTCTTTCAAGAAACAAAAAAAAGCAATTTACCAGCAACTTAAACCAAGTAAAGTAGAAACACATAAAGAGCAGAAATTAAAAGATATATGAAAGAAATATACAGGGAGTATCAACAAAACCCAAAAGTCTGTTTTTTGAAAAGGCTAATAAAGTCAAATCTCTGGTGAGACTAAGAAATTTTTAAAAATGAAAATATCAGAAATGAAAAAAAGAACTATACAGAGCCTGTAGATATTAAAAAAGATTTTGAACAACTTTATATCCATAGTTTTGAATTTTAGATTAAAAGGACCCACCCAACACCAGAAAAAAGTCTCTTTTAAAATTGCTGTGATCTGAGGGGAGGGGATGTAAAGAAAAACATAATTTTGAGAAAACTGGAAATAAGAACATTGGTTATATTTTCTATATTAACGAATTACTTTTTAAGTATGATAATGATGTTGAGGTTACATTTTCTAGAAAGACCTCATCTTTCAAGGAACCCAAGTGAAACATTTATAGTCTTACTAAGATTTGCTTAAAAAAAAATACTAAATGCTACAGAACCTGCACACATGACCGTCCAGCACAGTACCATAACTTTGTTAATACTTAAAATTTAAAACTCACAAGGAAGACTGACCCTCTTTCACACAGTGTCAGGGGAGAGGCCTCTCCACAGTTCCACCAGCTGCCCAGCTTGGTCTGGTAGTGACCGGATCCCTCCTCAGTGCCTCAGGTTTTTCCCGCCCTTTCCTCTTGAGAACCAATCATCCAGCTCGGTTTCAGACCTGGGACCAATCAGCTCCTGATCTGGGCTCCGGACTCCTCCCCCACATCATCCCAAGCAAGGAGGCGCCATGTTTCAAGGGCAGCGGGGTTGGTTCTGCCGCAGCGTCAGCTGCGATCTGAGGCAGTTCTGGGGTAGGCGACTGGATGGAAGGGGTGGACAGGGTGGTGAGGGGAGTACCTCGCCTCCCTCTCGGGCCTTGTCTACAGGGTGCCTGCTAGGTTTACCCTGTGCTCTTACCTCCACAGTGGCGGAAGGGGGGAAGATCAGTGACCCGAGGGCCGCGGACTTCTTGTTCAGCTGTGATGCTTCACACCCAGACACGCTGAGGTACCAGAAGGCCACCAGGCAGTGTCTCTTTGGGTCACGATGAACTTAGAGTGGCAGATAGAAGTTGCAGTGCGCTAATTAACATAGCTGATAGAGAGAGGAAAAGAGCAAGTTTTCAGCCCTGGATGGCATGGCCTCCTACCTGGTCCGCGGGTCCTTTCCCAAGTTCCATCGTGTTTCCAGCCATCTCCCTCATAATTTAGTATGTTTAAGCCCTCTCCAGATTGCCCCTCTACTTGCACCAGATCCTGTGTTCTCAAACTTTAAACCTTAAACCTTGATCATTATTTTGGAACGACACCCCCTACCGCCATTAATCAGTCTGTGGCGAAATACCGCGAATTATCACCCTCTAAAATATTCTTTCTCACTGCCACTCTCTTAGTACACACCCCATTTACCTCTTGGCCAGTCTGTCACGGTAACTTTCAGAGAGGTGGTTTTGCCTGCATATCTGACCGCCTGCGATCCCCCTTTACGTTCTTGTCCGATCATGTTTACAAAGAAGTCTGATCAACACCCTGGCCCCTCTCCTTGCTCCTCTACCACCCCACTGTTACCCGCCATCCACCGGTCTCTTGATAACTTGCAGATAATTTTCCTACTTCTATTCATTTATTCATTCGTTTGAAAGGTTGAATGCATTTTTTAAAATTTCATAATCTAAAATATTTCCTTTCTCCTAGAATATATCAGAGCCTTGACTACATAGAAGATAATGCTACCGTTTTTCACGCCTATTATCTCTCTGCAGTAGCTAATGCTGAAATTAAAAACTCCGTGGCTTTAGGTCATTTCGTTCTTCCTCCTGCATGCCTGCAAAAAGGTTAGCAAAAGATTGTTCACCCAGTCCCTGTTAGATAGCCAAATCCAGCCACATGTCACCCAACTTCACTTTGTTGGCAATGAAAGATTTTTGACTTTGTATCAATTGACATAAGTGAAAAAGGTTGGACTTTGAATCAGATTGCCTTGGGTGTATGTGTATTCTAACTTTGTTTATTGTTCATTCACACATTCACTGAGCTCCTACTGTGGGCCAGGTTTCAACCCAGGTGCTGAGGATTCAGTGGTGAATAAGACTGATGGAGATCTTGCCCTCAGGGAGCTCAGCATATAGGATCGAACACTGTTTTCTGACTTTTAGCAACTTCTCCCAAGTTGTTTTGAAGGTAAAATGAGAAAATAAGTAGTTTGAAATGTGAGTCTTCAATAAATACGATATTTGCTAGTTTGGAATCTCTCTCTCTTTTTTTTTTTTTTTAACTGAATTCCCCCTCCCCTGACATTTAAAGGTTTGTTATGATAATAAATCCATATATTTGCACTGTTCTCTATACTTTTGAAAGTACTTTCGCAATTTTTAACAACGCCATTAAAATAGGGGAAAGCTAGTAAATAAACTGAGATTAGTTCTTTTTAGCTTTCCCTACTTGGAACACTGTTTCTTGCCCTGTTCTGTCCAAATCCTATTTTTAGAGGCTAACTTTAAAAATCCCATTTGGTAGGTCTTGAATTATTACGCAATTCCTGACGTGCATGTGTGCATCCCCAGAACGACAGAGTGAAACTAGTACAGATTCCCAGAGTATTAAAAACAACAACAAAACACTGAAAAATTCTTTATTTAGAAACCCCAAGGTTGGGTTCCTTCCATACTTGATATCCTGATGGGACTTAGTTATTACTGACAACAACAAATTGTTTTAAGTGGTTATACAAATACATTGACTGGATAGGAGAATTGCTTTACTCAAAAACTGTGTCAATCAGCGGATACCCAACTTCAAAGAGTTTATATTGTAGAATGATTATGTGATCTGTTTAAATTATCATTCCTATACTGCCTTTGAGATTATCATCTTACATTAAAATGTATTTAAATTTTAAAAATCTGTTATAAATGAAAACATTGCTCCTTTGAAAAAAATTTTAAAATGTACATTTTTAATCTACCTCAACTGGTATTGTCTGGATAGAAATGTGAGACCAAATGTAAGCCACATATTTTAAATTTTCCAGTAGTCATAATAAAAAGCAATAAAGTGAAAATAATTTTAAGAGTATATTTTATTTGACCTAATATATCTAAAATATCATTTCAATATGTAATCAATGCTAAAATTATTGAGATATCTTACATTCCTAATTTCACACTAGGTTTTTGAAATCCAGTGTATATTTTATGCAGTGTTTATTTTATCCTATCTCTAATAAGACTAGCCACATATTTCAACATACCTTTGTAGTCAGTGGCTACTGTACTGGATAGCATATGTCTAAAGGAATGTTACCTTTTTGTCCTCCAGCAGGCTACTGTGGAAACTTGAGTTAGGATGATGATATAGTTCTTTGACATGCGAAGCATTGTAGAATTCCTGCACTACCATGCTCAACATTCATGTTGCTCATTCATCCTTCTTTCAACAAAGTGAATTATTGAATTCTTGAGAATCCTTCCTCTACAAATTCAGGAGTTAGACAATTATCTTCTTTATTAGTACTTGGCCTAAAGACGCTGACATCAATGAATATATGAATATATTCCAGCAGAAAAAAATCTGCAGCAATAATTCTCATAATGCTTTAGAATCATCTGTGAAGTCTGTTAGAAATGCAAATTCCTGAGCTCCTCCATAATGATCTGATTTAATAGGAACCTGAATTTTCAGTGATTTAGATGCAAGTTATAACAACACTCACTTAGGAATTTCAGACTTCAAGCAAAATCAGAAAATTTACATACTTAAAAAACAGCATTGGATTTGTTTTTCTTACCACAGAAATAAGAAGAAAAATTGGTGATTTTATTTGGGAACAAGACCAACATTTTGTGATAGAAGAGGTAAGAACAAATTAAGGTACTTGATTAGAATTTACAGTTTCAAAAATTTTGAAAGCACTGTAATCTTATTAAAAATGTTTACTGTGACATGTTAGTACCAATGATCCACAATAAAGAATTTAAAGGGCATGCGTTTATTGAATATTATTTTTACATTAGTATATTCGTAAAATTGAAATTCTTTGTATGAATAAAATTACATAAAATTTTTAGAAGTTTGCGTCTATCAGTAATAATGAAAGCAGTAATAGGGATACAGTATTTAGCAGTTCTTTACTTTGTAGGTTCTGATTAATTCCTGTGTTATGCCTTTTGTGAAATACTTTGAATAACACCTTTCAATACTAAAATTTGGCCACTTTATGGCTTGTCATCCTCAAATTTACCTATGCTTTTGACTTAAAAATATTTATGCAATATCCAAATTTGGGATAATTTGAGCATCACGAAAGGATCACAGTAATTGAGTATAATACATGAAAAGATCCATGATTCCATAGTGATACTCCAAAAGCAGGGGAAAATGGGAAGAAAAGAAAAAAGAGAGGGAAGGAGGGAAGGGGGGAGGAAGAAAAAAAGGAAGGAAAAGGTGGGACAACAAGGAAATTTTTCTTTTATAAAAATAGTAGCTAATAAATATAGAAAGGATGATAAAATAGAAAATCCCCATTTTACAATCCTCAATAAAATAGATAATTTAAACATGGGTCACCAATGAGTACCAAAACCATGACCGCAAATTATTACCCCTTAGATTATTTATTAATTAAAAAGGTAAACAATTTACTTTTACAAAGGAGGTATCTGGCAGATACCACCTTAACCGATTAAAGTTAGCACCAATGATTTTGGAATAACCTCTCAATATGTTCAGTGATATAAAAAAAAAAGTACACAATAATATCTATGTAGTATTCTTGTTCATAATGTTTAACCAGAATCTAATTATGAGTAAATAGACAGTTCCAGCATATGGGGCATAGCATAAAGCAATTAACTGGCCTGGACTCTTTTTCTGCCTTCTCCTGACACCTCATATCTCCCTCACCCTCCCATGCCGACTCCCAGAGCCTTTAAACAATGTCAATGTCATTAAAAAAAGGGCAGGAAGACTGTTCTAGATTAAAAGACACAACAACCAAATGTAAGATTTAAACCTTGACTGGATTCTGGATTTTCTTTTTTATAAAAAAAGCTATAGGTAGCATATGTAAAGAGGTGCTATACTGTGATGTAAACAACACACCCCCAATAAAACATAATACAAAAGACAAGGTGTAGAAGATATTTTAAGAACAACTGGGAAAATTTAAATATGGACTATATATTAGGTGATATTGAATTAATGTTAATTTTCTTAATTGTCAGTGGTATAAAGAGAAAGTTTTTTTTAGAAAATTAATGTTAAGGATTGGGAATAAAATGTCAATATCTACAAATATTTTCAAATTGTTAAGGAAAAAAAAAGAGGGCATGTGGAGGTAGCACTCCAAATCTAGGCAAAAAGGTATTGTACTTACTGTATTATTTAGCTTTTCTATAAGTTTGCAAATTTTCAAGATAAAACGGAAGATCTTTACAGTATTTCTAAAGTCAAGCAACTAAGTTTGATAATCCTTTCATTAATGTTTTTCTTCCCAGGGTATCATTATCTGAAAATAATAGTTCTTTTAGTATCTTTGGCTAAGTTGAACTTAGGAGCAAAATACCTATGCTTTCCCTTGTCAGTGTCTCCAGTCATGAGTGACAGGAATTATTATTTGACAAGAATTATTGCATATTCCAGAACTTTAGAGCTAAAAGAACCTTAAAGATTATTAATTATTCACTTTTAGAAATGAGAAGTCTGGGATTTCTGAGTCCCAGAGAAGATAAAGACCTGCCTTAGTTCACATAGCCAGATATGGAGTGAAATTTTCACGTAGCTAATAATTAGAACAAAGTTTTTTTTTTTTAGCACCAATAATACAATCCAATGTTTTTTTCTACTAAATGAGTAGAACATGCCTGTACTGACTATTAATTCTAGAAATTATATGATTACATAATGAAGGATATTGTTAGTTTTTGCAAAATATTGGTTGGTGTAGAATATTAACCAATTAGAATGTTGTAACCATAGAATATATTGACAGCTTTATTGAATGGGCAACAACAAGGGTAAATTAGGAAAATAATTTGAGGAACATTGTTGTTTGGAGTGGATTTGTTACCTACACATAGAAATTTCCTAGTGGTTTATTAAGTAAATATATTATGTGATAGGTACCAGTATTTGAGTCACTTTCACATAATCTTCTGGAGAAACTTAAAATACACTTAATTCTTCTATAATCCCATAGTTAAGTATGTCACTTTAATTTTGAAGGGGAAACGTAATTTGTTTAGCTTACTTCATTTTTTGGATTTGTAATTTATAGGAAGCCTAGGAATCCTCAAGTCAAAGATTTTAGGAAAGTATAATTTAGTAACACTTCTTTTGGTTTCCTTATTTTTTTACTAAAATGTAATTAGGAAAAATTTCAAAAATTGAAAAGAATAACATTACTTCCTTATCTATTACAAATACTGCTGATATTTAAAAATTTTGGTCTTTCTTCATTATCTCTAAAAAATACTGAATTGTAGATGTGTAAAAATGTTGGTAAGTTTTTACCTACCAAACTAGATTGAATGAACCTAAGTGTCTGAATATTTTTAATATATTACTCAATATATATTACCAGTTTGCTTTTTTAAAAAAACATTATTAACTGAATTATTAATGTGCTGAGTTTTAAAACTTATTTCTTTTGTTATCCACAGCATGAAGTAACACCAAGTAAAACAAAAGCCCTTAGGGAAAGCAGTGAACTAGCAACAGATCACAAAAAAGCATTATCCAAAAGGTACTGAATTCATATACTTCATCGATGTTTAATTCAATATAGACATCTTTGAAAACTGACTAAATTTATCTCATTTAATTTTCATAGTCTTCCCATGAGATTGATATTATCACCATCCCAATCTCAGAGGTTTTCAAATATTCATAGCCACATATCTTCAAAAGTCTAGTTTTAGCTACTGAAATAAAAATGATCAAATAGTAGTTGTTTTTCTTCAATATACAAATTAATGAGTTTAATTTATATAGTTTTTAGAATTTTAAGTTTTTCTCCCACACTTTTTTCTTATACTTTTGTTCCTACAAGTTGATTTGTTATAAGTTGATTTAAGTTGTTACTCATTTAAGACAAAAGTGTTTAAGTTTAAACCATTACTTAAAGGTCCATGACTTCTAAATAATTTACGAAAGTTGAGAATCTATGTTCTAGTTCTTTGGTATCCCTATGTATAGCACTCTTTTGAACTTACTTGCTAAGCTTTCTGAGAAAAGAAACTGGTAAAAGAGGGAAGACAAATGAAAACAGAAGAGGTGAGACCATGAAAATCCATGAATCTTAAGAGATATAGGGCAATAAGCTAAGACATACCATCACTAAGACATAAAATAAGACACTGGGAGAAAACATTTGGTAAGTGCTAGTTCCTGCAATATACAAAGAGGGTTTAAAAATCTGGGGGAAATATATCCAATTTAGTAACAAGAAAAATACACAAAGGATATGAATAGACACCTCAGGTAGTTTAATTAGAGTCTTTTCTTTGTGGAACCACCAGAGGGTGCATCTGTTTCAACAGATGAAAAATACTTTGCACTTGCTTGTGAAGCATTTATTTTGTTGGTAATAATACTAACGATAATGAATACTTACTGTGTGATGAACTAGCTATTGGACACTTTCTAAATACAAGACACTTGTGAGGTAGCCAGTTCACAGTATTTCATTTGATCTCACAACCTAATGAGATAGATAAATACTATTAGCCTCATGTCAAAAAAATTAAGGAAACAGATTCAGAGAGCTAAACAATTCACACAATATTATTCAATAATGAAACTGAATTTGAAAACAAGTCTAGCTGATCCAGAATCCAAACTCTTAACCATTATGCTGCTTTCCCTTCCCTATATGTTTAAAATTTTTCTGAAAATTGCAAGAATTTTATTTTTTCTATTTTTCTTGTTTTTACTATTATGTTATTTTAGATGTAATTCATATAATTTGTTAAAATGAAAAATACAGAAAATAATAAAGAATATTTAAAATATAATCAACCCCACCACTCAAAGATAATCACACTTAACAACAGTACATCCCTTGTCAGTTTTCTACAAATACATTTACTAGAGCTGAGGTACCTTCATGAAGGTACCTCTTGTGGCACTTTCATTAACATCTTTTTTAAGACAAATCTTCATTTCTTAGATGTACATTCTCAGATGTAGAATTTATGGTATAAAGATAATATATATAAATATATATTAATATATATAGAAAGATCATGGCACATATTTAATAATGAAAAATTGTAACTTTTAATTTTCATTTTCTTTGAATACTTATAGGTTTAAACCTTTATATAGTTGCCATTAGCATTTTATAGTTTCTTTTCTGTGGTTTATTTGTTTTTATCCTTTCTGTTGGATGTCCTATTGTTTTTCTTATAAACTTGTCTGATATCTTTATATAATAGCTATATTATCCTTTTGCCAGATTGTTGCATTGTACCCTCAATTTGTTTTCTGGCTTATCATTTTTTTGGAGATACAAATTTTAAATCTTTACATTACTAAATTAGTCACTTTTCCTTTATAATTTCTCCTATGTTATTTCTGTTCTGGAAAGTCCTTCCCCATTTAGAAATCAAGTAGGTTTTTTAAATTCTGCAATTATTTCTATTGGCAGATGGCAAAATGTAAAGCTCTAAACTTACTTTTGTTTTACAAACGAGAAATTTCTACCCGGTTTTAATAAATCTATTTCTAACTGATGTGTGATTTCATTTTGTTATATGTTATTTCTGTGTATATAGTGGTCTAGTTTTAGATTATTTCTTTTATTCTCTTGATTTTGGGATCTATTTTTATATCAATACAGCATTCTTTTAAGTTATGTAACTTTATATGTTTTAATTCCTGACAACGTAAGTCTTAAACTCATTACTTTCTTTTTTAGGATATTTATTTACTTTAGTGTTAATATTTAATATTCTAGGATATTTCTTTGTGTTTAATGCTTATTAAACATTTAAAATATTTATTTATTTATTTTGAAGTAACACTGGTTTATAACACTGTATGTGATTCAGAGGCAGAGTGTCACACCTCCTCAGATACATGTTACCGCACCACACCAACCACCAACATACCAACATAATAATTCCTCCACCATAGTCTATTTCATGCTTAATTGTTTCTATTTTCAAATTTCAAGTATTTTTAATAGGTAATGTAGTCACATGGTTCAAAATCCAAAATATACAAAAAGAGATAGTATGCAAATATATTCGCCCCTACTGAGCCAGTTTCTCTCCCCGAGGCAACTAGTATTTTCAGTTTCTTATATAAGAATGTATTAACCAATTCATATAAATATTTTTTCATTTCCGCTTCTTGTTCTCTTTTTTTACAAATAGTAATAATACACTATAAACTCCATTTGGTTCCTTGCCTTTTTTTCACTCAATAATTTGCCTTGGGGGGAAAAAATTTACCTTGGAGGTCATGCCCTACTATTATATTTTCATTTTTGTACCGTGTAATATTTCACTATATGGATCTATCATAATTTAATTACTACATCATTTTAATCGGCTTTTTAGTAATTTCTAACATTTTACCAATAAAACTGAAGTCTGATTGATCAAAGAGCATTTAGATCACTACATATGTATTGCCAATTTCTCATCTCTAAAAGAAGTCCATAAAAAATATAAATATGACTTTTTGCATGTTTCATTTTATAGCACAGAAAAGCATTTTGTAAGGACTCCAGTTGTAGAAAAGCAGATATACTTCCCTCTTCAGAATTATCCAGTGAACAACATGGTAACAGGTAATTTAAAATAAAATGCATAGTATATAAACTCAGGTAGAGAAGAAACAAGGGTATATTTTACAGTAAAGCTGTTATACTTCAAAGGCCTAGCAAATAGAGGTCCCTCTATTATATACATGGTAATAAAGGATAAATCATTCACATATTAAATAAATTAGCCTGAAGAAGATAGTCCAAAGATATGTTCTAAGTTAAAATGATAGTCCATCAGTAGGATGAACACATAAGACAATCCTGGTTTATGTCTGTTGTCATGGCATCAATTTTTACTCTCGAGTTTCCTAATTTGGAAGATATATGGACAACTGCAATCACAGTTCCCTTTGAAAATCTTACGAAACCTAGGCCTCTTTCATTACCTACACATAAACATAACTACAAACTTACATAGGATCTAATTAAATAATTATTTTCTTTATATTTCAGCATTAAATTTTAACTCTTTCTTGGATGAAAATTTCATTTTTTGAGATAAATCTTTTGTCTTTCATTCTGATGTGTGTGATAAGTACTTCCTTTTTTGAACATGTATGTCTGCTTGTACAGAAGGAATAGCTTCTTCTTGGGAAAAATCAGTTTGTGTCATTTAAAAATGTAGTGAGAGAATTCTGATTTACAGAATAGTATCAATTTTTGTGACTATAACTTGACCGTCTCCCTGAAAATATCTTGAGTTCAATGAACTCTGAAAACAGAGGTGCTTGGTTATAGAATATATAAGTCTGAGCTATGTCCTAGGCCAGGGGTTCTCAATCTTAAAACTATTGGCATGTTAGGTCAGATAGTTCCTTGTTGGAGAGAGGGCAGCCCTTTGCATTGTAGGATGTTCAGCAGCAACCCTGGCTTCTGCCCACTAGATGCCAGTAGCATCCCATCTCTCACCCTCACCCCAAGTTGTGACAACCAGAAATCTCCTCCACATATTGCCAGATGTTCCATAAAATATAATGGGAGTTGCATGTTTTCACGTATTTGTTTGTTTTTTTCTTTTGACTGGAATTAAACCTCCTTAGTCTGATATAACTCCCTTTAGCCCGTGATTACAGTTCTGATTGACAGCTACCTGTGTGATTAATAAAGAGAAAAATACTAATAATTGTATTTTGTAGGCAAATTTTTTGAAGCCAAAAACTTCTGATAATTGAAAGTTTGGGAATGTATAAAATATAATATACTGGTTATCTACTTCTGTGTATCAGATTGTTCCCAAACTTAGCAGTTATTGAACATATATTATTTCATAGTTTCTGAGGGCCAGGAATACAACAGCATCTTAGTTGGGTGCTTCTGTCTCTTAAGTGTTTCATAATGTTGCAGTCAAGATGTCAAATCAGCATTTCAAAGCACAAACTGGGACTGAAAAAAACATTTTAAAACTCACTGGAATGCAAGTTGGCAGGTTTGGGTCCTTTCTTGTATTTGGCCAAAGGTTTCAAATCATCAGTATCTCCACAGGGATGTTCACATCTTAGTAGCTTGCCTCCCACAGAGTCAGAAATGCAAGAGAGGGCAAATGCTTGCCCAAGACAGAAGCCATGGTCTTCTTTATATTTTACTCTCTGAGGTAAAATACCATCCCTCTGCCATGTGCTGCTGGTCATGTAAACCAACCCAAGTACAAAGTGGGAGGGAACTACACAAATTCAGGAATACCAGGAGATAGGGATCTTTTAGGACCACGTGGGAGTCATTTACTAAAACACGAGCTTGCCTCTCACTCCCAATAGTTACTTTGGGAGTGAATACATAACGAGTCGGACCAATCACAACTTTTTCTCTGGATGCAGCAAGTCAAATCATTCCTATTCAGGTGACCATATCTTTAAATTCTAAAACTTGGGCATCATCAATATTCATATTTTATATCATGAAAAGAAAGTCAATTTTCCTCAAGAGAAGAAAATGAAACTAAATGCAGAGAAAAACTTGTGACCTGTGAGTTGTCCATGAAAACTGATTCTAGTTATTTTGAGACCCAACAATTTATTTGCCTTCCTCACAGCTTGGTTGATAATGACAATGTCTTTTCAGTAAATTCCCCTTTTGTTTAAGATAGTTTAAATAGAGCATCTCTCAACTTAAACCTGAAGTTCTAACTGCTACACCAATCTACTTTTGATGCAATAAAAGTCCTCCTTGTTCTTACAGGGACATTTTTATTAACGTAACAATTCCTTTTTTATTCCTAGCCTTACATACATCTTTAAAAGCTTCAGACAGTGCATATGTGTAATTAACTAAATAATATTTTTCTGCACTAGTTTATTGTACACTAATGCTAGCTAGCCATTAGTCAAAGATCATGAACCACGTGGAATAAAGTAATAGTACTTTCAGAGATTTTCTGAAGTAAATGACTATGACTAAAATGTATTTAATGATATCAGTTTTATGTGACTGGATTCACAGTTTATTAACTGTGAATTTATTTATTATTAGAAACAAACTATGTGCGTAGATATCTTGTTGATGGTGGTGGTATTCTAAATTCAATAATTCTTTTGCTCTACCAGAATTTTTCTCGAATGGTATTTACTTTTAAAATAGGTTTCAGGGCCCCCCTGGTGGCACAGTGGGTTAAGTCTCAGCACTATGAAGCTATCGCAGCCACTGCAGCATAAGTTCGATCCCAGGCCAGGGAGCTTCCCACATAGCACAGCAGACCTCTCCTGCCTCACCCGCTGCTCCCCTCAGCAGTGTATTCCAGTCAATCTGCCTGTTCTGCTCCCCACTCTGTTTCTGGTGAATCCTTTCACCAACCCACACCTCTGGCCTATACCCCAGTTCTTGTATGCATAAATAAATAAATCTTTAACAAAAAAAAAAATAGGTTTCAATTTTAATGTAAACCATAAACATTTATATTACATATGAAATATAGTTATTTATATAATAAACAATTGCCATCTACTTAATATTGCTTAAAGCCATTAGTTCTTAAGTTCTCCCTATCTAGGTATTCTTTTTGATATTCACATCTATCTTAGATTAACAACATTAAAATTACTCCCATTACCTTTGTTGACTAATCGCTAGTATTGATTTTCCCATTAATTTTTGTTAAAGAATGTTATCTCAGTTTAATATTGCTCTCGTAAGGATAATGAGCTATTTGTGCTGTTAGCAGTATCTAGTAGGGTAGGTAGTTCTAAGTAATTACACTCTAAGCCAGAAACACTGTCCAGTTATTTGAGCCTAGCTTCTTTTATATTCCATCCCCAACCTGGACATCACTTTCTCAATAGTCAAAGTGGCTAATCAAGAATCTCTGTGCTAGAAGCTGGAGAGATGGAGGAGGGGAAAAGGAGCATGTTCCCTCACCATGATCAGGCTTATGGAGACTGTTCTCACTGGTATTATGTCTTATTTTTACTTCTTTTCTAAAAATATTCTTCAGAACTCTTAACTTTAATAAATCAAAAATAGTAATAAGGCAGATAATATAAGATTTCAAATATACATGCTTTTTATTTTGTAGGTTATATGTCGATTGATGCCATGAAGAAATTTCTTGGGGAACTATATGACTTCATTCCTGGAAGCTCAGGATATTTGGCATACCATGTTCAAAATGAAATTAACATGTCTGCTATAAAAAACAAATTGAAGAGGAAATATTAAGTTAAATTGTGCTTATATCTGGGCATTTTTTCTTTATAAAAGTAGTACCAAATATATACATAATTTACAATTCTTCCCTTTGAGATTGGGGAATGGCTAAGAATTAACTTCTCTTTTGTCCTCAAAGTGGTCTTTAAGAAATTTAGAATCATTTTGATATTTAGGCTGGACTTTTCCCCTAGCTTGTAACATTATGTTAACAAATTCTGATGCACAGTTATGGAGCAGTAGTCATTGAAACATACTTCCTAAGAATTCTCTCTACCAAATATTCTTTCGACATTAATATTCTATTAATTAATAGAAACTTTTGTAAGTTTAATGCTGTAAATACTAAGTTTTATGATGTGGGTCATCTTATTTTGATTAAAAAATTAGAATGTTATAATTGAGTTCTGAATTACTATTTCTAGCTTGAAAAATGTGGAAAAATACTTTTATAGTTTAAATTTCTTATGTGGTCAGTTTCTGATAATAAACGCATTAGAAATGCTTTAATGTAAAGAGATATTTTACATTTAATGTAAACAAGTGGTATGTCATCTGAAATGAACCTGTGAAGGTGCCTTAGACTCACAATGCTTGAAAGGACCTTAGAAAACGTCATGTCCAACCCATTTATTGTTCTTAATGATGAAATCAAGGGTCTGCAAGGCTGTCTTGCCTAAATGGGAGCCAAACCGGGAGTGAAACATGACCCTTCGTATTTTCTAGGCCAATACTTTCCTACTCTCCTATGTGCTGAAGCCCGTCAGGTATGACAGAAAACAGATCTGCAAAGGAGACCCAGAAGTAGGACAACGTATTTAGCTTGTGTTTTTAGCTGAAAATGGTATTGAGATATAGTGATTTCAGAAGGCAATTTTTTAATTTTATTCATATGGTCATGCTATATAGAATCCGGTTGACTTGTTAAATTGTAAATGACATTATTAAATTGTAAATGACATTATTTGTGAAGCTTGTTAAAACTGTACTTTCCCTTAGGAAGTATACCAAATGTACAATTATCTAAGAAAAATGCACTTTTTTCAGTGGTTGGATTATTTCATTGTATGTGGGCTCTGGCCTTTCTCTTATCACTCAAATCTCATAATATAAAAATTTAACATTATCTGCATTAGGAAGTTTTGTTTTTGCCATATGGTAAAATTTCCTAATTTATATTCATATTTGTCATTTAACTCTTCTGAATTGTAAAGTTTAAAAAAAAAACCTAAATGTTATTTTTTCCAAAATGTACTATCTCTCCTGAATACTGTATATTAGTCACATTCAGTTGATTATATTTCTTATATAGACACCAAACTATCTGATCATAAATTAATTAGTAAAAGGATTAAGTAAATTTATACTAAGTTATACATACTGAGATTTCTTGAGAGTGTTCAAGTATTTTTCTGACGTTTTGTACATATGTTAACACAGTAAATAAAAGACTAATATAATATAAGTGATTATATATTTAGGTATATATAGAAAAAGCCAGATGTCTTCTTGAATGCAGCCATCCTATGGTTTCACTTATAGGAGGAATATACGGGAACCACATAAGGGAAAAAACAATAACAACAAAAAACAAAACAAAATAAACAACTATAATTCAGAGACATTCTGCAGGGGAAGGGGAGAAAGAGCATAAGGGACTATGGTGATGGTACATGGGTGAATTGGTGGTGGACATTCTACGGGAACTACAAGTGAGAAAAGAAAGCAAACGTAAAAAAAAATGAACAATGATGTAAAATATATCTAAATAAATTTTTTAAAAAAATAAATAAATATAGCCATCCTAGTGTGTATGAAGTAGTAGCTCATTGTGGTTTTTCACTTGAATTTCCCTAGTGGCTAATGCTGTGAAAAAAAATTTTACATGTTTATTAGACATTTTTTCATTGAGGTATAATTGACATATAACATTATTCATTATTTGTATATATTGGGACATGATCACCATAATAAGTCTAGTTAACATCTAGACTTTCGATATGTAGTTATAAACTTTTTCTGATGATAACTTTCAAGATTTATTCTCTTAGCAATATGCAATACAATATTAACTATAATTGCCATGTTCATTATATCTTCTTGACATTTACTTTATAACTGTAAGTTTATACTTTTCAGTCTGCCCATTTCCTCCAACACCCTGCTTCTGGCAATGACTGGTCTATTTTCTGTAAATATGATTTTATTTTTTTTAAGGGTCCACATATAAGTGAAATCACACATTTGTCTTTCTCTGTCTTATTTCACTTAACATAATGTCCTCAAGCTCCCTCCATCCATATTGTCACAAATGGCAAGATATTGAATAATATTTCATTGTATACATACATTCATGTGTTGCTTATCAACAGCAAAATATTCTGAGAAATGCTCAATTAGACAATTTCATCATTATGTGGACAATACAGAGTGCAATTACACAAATCTGGATGGTATAACCTACCAAACACCTAGACTGTGGTATAGCCTGCTAGAACCACAGTCATATGTGGTCTGTTGTTGATTGAAACATTAAGTGACACACGACTGCATTGACATATATGGATGTGATACACATGTATCATATATGTGTATCACTCTTTTTTTTCCTGCAATGGTAATATGTATACACACACACACTCATATTTTCTTTGTGCATTCATCCATTGATGGACACCGAAGTTGTTTCTATATCTTGACTATTGTAAATAACGCAATGAAATGCAATTAATTTATCTTTTTGACTTAGTATTTTCTTTAGCTAAAATATCCAGAGGTGGAGTTGCTGGATCATATGGTAGTTATATTTTTAATTCTTTGAGGAATTTCTGTACTGTTTTCCATCGTGACTGAACCAATTTACATCCCAACAAGAGTATGGAAGGGTTCCCTTTTCTCTACATCCTCATCAACACTATTTTTGTCTTTTTGATAATAGCCATTCTAACAGGTATGTGATGATATCTAATTATGGCACTAATTTGCATTTCCCTGTTGATTAGTGATATTGATCATTTTTTCATGTACCTGTTGGTCATTTGTATGTCTTTGGGAATATGATTATCAAGGTCCCCTCCCATTTTATTTTTTTTTTTAAGATTTATTTTTATTTACACATACAAGCTGGGGTACAGGCCAGAGGTGTGGGGCAGTGAGAGGGTTCACCAGAGACAGAGTGGGGAGCAGAACAGGCAGATCAGAAATACACTGCTGAGGGGAGCAGCGGGCAAGGCAGGAGAGGTCTGCCGCACCATGTGGGATTCTCCAAGGCCAGGCGTCGAACTCGCGTCGCCGCTGCCAACAGCTCCACAGCGCAGCACTTAGCCGCTGCGCCACCGGGGAGGCCACCCCTCCCATTTTAAAATCAGATTGTTTTTGCTATTTTGTTGTGTGAATTCTTTGTATTTTTTAGATATTAACCCCTTTCAATTATGATTTATGAATATTTCTGTAGTTCAGCAGTCTTCTAGGTTCCCAAACCCAATTTCTCTCACATATCAACAAGCAATTCTCTTAGGAGCTCTGTGCCAGAAATCTGGATGAAGACTCAATATAATTTTTTTATTATAACCTAAATATCACAAGTTGTTGCCCTTTCATTTCATTGGTGATTTCCTTTGCTATCAGAAGCTTTTTAGTTTGTTGTAGACCTACTTGATTTTTTTGCTTTTATTGCCTTTGCTTTTGGTGTTAGATCTAAAAAGTAACTTCTAAGACCAATGTCTAGGAGCTGGTTTCAGGTCTTATATTCAAGTCTTTAATCCATTTTGAGTCAATTTTTGTGTATGAGCTAAGATAGTGGTTCAGTACATTCTTTTGCCTGGCTGTCCAGTTTTCCCCACACCACTGATTAAAGAGACTTAGTTGCCATTTTTATATCTTCTTTGGAGTAATATCTTTGTCCGTTTTTAATTGGGGCTGTTAACTGTGAGAGCTCTTCATTGATTCTGAATACAAGAGCCTCATCATATGTATTTTCTTCCCATTTCATGTGCTATCTCTTGCTTACTTGATGACATTGCTTGCAAAACAGAAGTTTAATTTTGATGAAGTCCAGTTTGTCATTTTTTCTTTCACTGGTTGTGCTTTAGGTTTTGTACCTAAGAAGCCTCTGCCTACCCCAAGATCATGAAGATTTAGTTCTATGTTTTCTTCTAAGACTTTCAGAGTGCTAATTCTTACATTTAGGTCTGTGATTCATTTTGAATTAATTTTTGTAGATGATATGAAATAGGAGTAAAATTTTACCATTTGCACATGGATATCCAGTTGTTCTGTTACAGGGCAGGGAGAGGGGCACCCCCGAAACCCCAAACCTGCCCTGTTCTAAATGGGTTCTGCCATCCGCCGCATCAATACAAAACATATAGGGCCTTTTGTGGAAAGAAACTTTAATACAATTAGAAAAGACAGAGAAGACAAAGAATATAGTATCTAAGTCAAGCACCCAATGCTAACCAACTCCTCGTGGGTACAAGTCCACCCAAACGGGATTGGCCCAAAGCAAGTCTCGAAAGCCTGCCACAAGTCTGGAACAGCTTTTGGCAGGGACCCACACATAAGGGTCAGAAACAGCCAGAAAATTCTGGGAGGAACCAAAATACCTTTCGGCAGGGACCCATACAAAAGGGTCAGAAACAGTCAGACAATTCTGAGAGGAACAGAACAAAATCAAAACCAAAATCAACATAGCCATCGTTAATGTCCCCATAGGTCTCTCACCCACATCTCTTTCAATCAGTCCAGGCCAGTGCAGCTTCTTTACAAGTCTCTCTGCTCCTTGGGCCTCCTCTGGCTTTCCATCCTTCTTCCATCTCCTCCTGTCTTCTGTGTTCTGTTCTGTGTCTCCTCTGTATGTGTCCTGTCTCTCTTCTCCACCTTCTTATAACCTGCTCAGTTCCACCCTACCTTGGGTGAGACAGGGGACCTGGGGCACACCTTTTTCCTGGGGACCACCCTGTCACAGTTCCAGCTCCATTTGTTGAAAAAGAAAACAATCATTCTTTCCCCCATTAAATTATCTTACAAAGAATAACCATTTTTCTGATTATATGTTACATTCTTATAAAATATTACACATCATGGGCTTCCCTGGTGGCGCAACGGGTTAAATCTCATCACTATGAAGCTATCTGCAGCCACTGCAGCACAAGTTCGATCCCAGGCCAGGGAGCTTCTCACATGGTGCAGCAGACCCCTCCTGTCTCACCTGCTGCTCCCCTCAGCAGTGTACTTCAGTAGATCTGCCTGTTCTGCCCCCGACTCTGTCTCTGGTAAATCCTCTCACCCCCCACACCTCTGGCCTACACCCTAGTTCTTGTATGCATAAATAAATAAATCTTTAAAACATAAAAATAAGTAAAATATTACATATCATATAAACAAATAATATAAAAAATTAAAGGTCTTTAGGATGCTACCTCCAAAGAATAACTTGTTAATACCACTATTAAAATTAAAAAAACAGTGAACAGCCTTAGAAATTCCCTGAGCAAACAAAACCAGTTTAGTCATAAAAGCAAAGCTTAATTTAGCTTATTTTGCCTGACTAACTTGACCTGAGTCACTTCTTGCTTATGCCTAGAAATCATAAACAAAACTGAAACTGTTTCCCAAAATTGGTATGAAGCAACCACTGGCCAATTCCCTATCATTTAAGAAAGCCTGTTTTTGTAGCAACTACTATGAAGAATACCCAATAAAAATGATTTGAAGTCACTGCTTTTTCACTATACAACTTTACAATAGCATAGCCATGAGCTTCATTCCACATTTTAGTTTGAGTGCTGCCAGTTTGCAAACTCTCTTTCTGGAGTGCCCACAATAAACTCTTACTAATTACTATTTTGGTGATTCATTAGTTGCTTTGGCTATTTATGAACTTTTTATGCTATAAATGAGTAATCTGGAATAGTGATCTCTCAGGGACATTTCAGAACTATGAATGCATAAAATTTTACTGGGCACAAATAATTCCCAGAAAAATACTATTTAGCACAAGTGATTTCCTGAAGTACTAGAAACCCAATGGTATAGGTACCATCCTATTATTACTATATGCCAGGATAACCCACTTGAAACTGTTAATACTTTTATTAAAATATATAGCCCTTTCCTGGCGTACCAGCTCTTTTTTTCCTCTTGTTTACTTTGCATTCTGCATCATGCCAAAGCAAATATACTAAAAAATGATCCTTGGACTCATACCCTCTGCATTGGAGAGGGCATCACATTTCAGTCACACTGCAAAGCAGTGGCTAAGAACACAGAGTCATACTGCCTTGGTTTAAATTCCAACTATAGCACGTATTAGTCGTGTGATCAGTTACTTAACCTGACTGTGGTAAATGGGGAAATTGTGAAGATTAAGGAGGCAGTGCACGTCTAGAGCTTAGGACAATACCTGGCACTTAGTAAGTGCTCAATGAAAAAGCAGTGTAATTTCATTACTTTTATGCTCGCATATTCTGGTTTCTGTCACAGAATAGATAATGGATGTTCATCAAATTAATATTTTCTAAAATAAAATTGGGGTTACTGGGTATGAGAGAATTAGATAAGATTTGGAGTTCTGTATCATCTCTGTGAGACACAAAGAGTTCATGGCAGATCCATGAAAGTGTAGAAAAAGACAAGAAAGTGTAGAAAAAGACAAGAGTCTATAAGTGTCTGAAAGTAAAAGGATAGAAGATAATTACATAGTTGAGGTATTGGAAAAAAAGCTTTAAAAAAGCTTGATTGACAGAAATAATGTATTTGGAGTAGTTTTTTAGTGAACAGCATCAATGTAATACCCTCATTTTTTCCCAAGGAAATTTTTGGCCCCTTTTGAAGATAAATATATAATAGAAATTTTAATTATGTATCCTAAATAGATCAGTGACTATTGGTAAATGGACTAAATGTTTAATTAAAAGACCACTATTGGCAGTTTAGGTTTTAAAAATTATATGCTGCTTATAAAAAAATTAAATATAAGGGTGTTGAAATGCTGAAAAAATACATTTGATGAACATATACACACAGAGATGTACACATAGATGAGTAGAGAATAGAATATAAGGATCTTGAAATGTTGAAAGTAATAATAGAAAATTATATAACATGCAAACCCTAGTCAAAATACAGGCAAAAACATCATTAGGGATAAAAAGGGAACACTTGGCACTGAAGAATGTGTTGATCAAGAAAATACACACTGGGCCTCCCTGGTGGCGCAACGGGTTAAGTCTCTGCACTATCAAGCTGTCCACAGCCGCTACAGCATGAGCCCCGGCCAGGGAGCTTCCCGTATGGCACATCAGACCTCTCCTGTCTCGCCTGCTGCTCCTCAGCAGTGTCCTTCAGTAGATCCACCTATTCTGCTCCCCACTCTGTCTCTGGTGAATCCTCTCATCACCCCACACCTCTGCCTGCACCCCAGTTCTTATATGCATAGATAAATAAATCTTTAAAATATATATATACAACTCTAATTTTGTTCTCACCTAATAACTTAGCCTCAAATTATCTAAAGCAAGCATTTATAGAACTAAATGGAGAAAAGGGACACAGAATCACAATGAGAGATTTTGAGGTTTTCAAAATACCTCTCTCAATCATTTATAGAAAGCAAATCAAATCATTAAGAATATAGATTGGACATACAAATTAACTTTATTGACACATATAGAACATCAGACCTAACCATTGTAATTGTTAATTATTTTTTAATGTGTCGAGATTGTCTTATCCAACTGTCTTGGATAATAACAGCTGCATTAAAATTGCCATTAAGGGTAAACTTAAAATAGTAATGTATTATTTTCTCTTAAGGTTTTGTGGGTCAATTGGGCACAGCTGGGTGGTTTTACCTGTGGTCTTCTATGTGACTACAGACTAGAAACATCGCAAGACTTCACTAGATTATTTATCTAAGATGCTCTTTTAGTCACATATGGTGGCACCATGGTGTTCCTTGGTTTCTCTCTTCTTAACACTTTGTGGTCCGCTCACGTATTCACGTATTCACGTGTTCATCTAGTCTCCAGTGTTTCACGCCTCGTGGATTTATTTGGAACTATTAGGAGCTATTTCTCTGATTGTACTCAGTCTAGAAGCTTTAATCTCTACGCATTTAAAATTTCATTAAAATATATACAGTAGTTCAGGAGCTGTGTGTGTTTTATTGAATGTTTATACCATTCATGCGGTGGCACAGAAAATAGCCGGCACACAAAGTGTTAAGATAGCTCATGCTCCAGGGTCTTTCCACATGGCAACATCTTTCAGGGCATGATGGGCTCAGGGTAGTCACATTTCTTACATGGCAGCCATTATCTAAGAAACTGGAATCAAAAGCTGCCAGTTTGGTTCTTTTCTCTTGGTTAGTTACAGGTCCTTCCTGGATTTAAGGGATGGAAACACAAACTCCACTCTTGATGGGGAAGTGGTGAAATCACATAGCAAGAGAGCATGTGGCACTGGAAATATGATTATGGCCATCTCTGGAAAATGCTCAAAGATGTGCTCTGATCATTAAGCAAGAATTCAGTAAAAGATAGTAGCTAGAAAATCCTCTTATCTGAGTATTAGAAGATATAATTCTAAATAACCCATGTATCAAAAAAGAAAACAAAATTGAAATTAGAAGACTCTTGAATGAAATAATAAAATTCAAAAGTTGTAGGATGAAGTGAAAGTCAAGTTTTATGAAACTGTATAGTGTCAAATACATAGTTTAGATAAAAATAATGGCTAAAAATCAATGAACTCAGTGTCCATCTCAACAAACTAGAAATAAATCACCAAAAGGCCCCCATAGAAAATAAAAGGAAAAATAAATGAAATAAGATATAAGCATAATAGAACAAAATACCAAGTAAGGAAATTGAAAAGACTCATAAAATTGATACATTTCTGGCAACCCTAGTTAAGAAAAAGAGAAGGAAACTCATATAAACAATATTAGAAATGAAAAGAGGAAGAGATCATACAAACATTAAAAACATTGAGGAAATTTTGACTAAATTCATTCTAATAAGTTTGAAGGTTTACATGATCTATTAAATATCTAAATTATTGGAAATACATTTTATTAAAACTGATACAAAAAAACAAAAAAGAAATCTGAATATTTCCATAACTGTAAAAAATAATGAATTTATAATATACATTTTTCCTGTATTTCCATAAGTTACTAGTGATGTCGACTTTTAGCAGCAGGAATGAGACCGATGCCGTGAAATGCCCCACGTTGGGCATCAGATGATGTTGATTTTGAAAATCGATGGAGCGTGGGGTTCTTGGGTTCACTCTGGGAAAGGTTTCACCAGAGCTCCCCTTTCAGTGGCCTGAGGCAAATTTCTCCATGGCACAGAGACTTAAAGGACAGGTTTGTTACTTAAAGGACAGGTTTGTACTTAAAGGACATGTACGTAAAGGACAGGTTTATTAGGGAAAGAGACAGAGGAATAGAGAGCACTCGCATAAACACGAAGGAACGGAAGGAAGAGCTGCCCCAAAAGGAACAGGTTTGGTAAGAGAGAGGCCTGCATGGTCGCAGGCAGGCAGCCTTGAGGAAAGCTGCCTCTGCTGAGGGAGGTCAGTGAATAGAAGTCCAGCATGGTACAGTTCACGGGAGGCAGGAGGCTGCTGCCCTGCAGAGGGACAAAGAGTTGGTGGAAAGAAGCACCTTCATAGTCACAGATGGGCAGACAGAAGAGCTGCTGCCCCCGGCCAGTGCAGAGATTGCATTGGTACAGTTTTCTCTTTGGGAGGGGCTTACACCTTCCAGGAGTCGCTTGTTTGTTGTTAATCAGGATTAGAAAGGGGCCAGAGATTGTCTTGACACTCCTTACACTCCCTACAACCTCTTATACCTACTTGACATGATTACGTTGATCCCTCTACCCCCACCTCCTGTGTGGGTCCTATCTCCTGCATCACTAGTGTTGTGATCTATGTAACCTGTTTCTGTACCTGAGAAATGAAGATCGAACGTAATGTCATAGGTAATATTATGAGGAATAAATGAGATAATGTAAAAAGTGCTTTGCACAGGGCCTACGAGTTGTCACACATGCTCAATGTATGCTAGTCATTATTAGTGTACTGTACAGCTCTGGTATATATCCTGAGTGAGAAATGTATGTTCTTCAGGCACCCTTGCATGCCTCCCTTGAAAGGTAAAAGGCGCAGATCTGTCTTTTCTCTGAAGTAAAATTGGTCAGAGGCAATAGATGCATCTGCAATTTAAAAGTAAAACCAAAAGTAAATCAGTCTTGTCTTTGTTGCATTGGCAACATCATACTGATACATGGGAGTTGTGGAGCAGGATGCACAATGCAGGGTGCTGCCGAAGTGCAAGATCCTGGCCTTTTTATTGACAGAGAAGGGTGGGTCAAACTGAACACTAGATTTTGGGCTTTAGGGAGGTTAAGTCCAGTGATACACAACCGACTCCCACCCATGGCTCCAATCTTTTTTTTTTTAGAGATTTATTTATTTTTGCATATAAGCTGGGGTGCAGGCCAGAGGTGTGAGGCAGTGAGAGGGTTCACCAGGACAGAGTGGGGAGCAGAACAGGCAGATCAACTGAAGTACACTGCTGAGGAGAGCAGCGGGCGAGGCGGGAGAGGTCTGCTGCGCCATGCGGGAATCTCCCTGGCCGGGCATCAAACTCTGGCCGCAGCTGCCAACAGCTCCAAAAGGCTGTGCTTAACCGCTTAACCCATTGCGCCACCAGGGAGGCCCCCATGGCGCCAGTCTTATTAACAGTCCCTGAGGCATAAAGCACATCAGTCCCCTGGGGTGCTCCCGGTCATACCTCAGGATGCATACCCATTGCTTCAGGGCGGTCAAGCTTCCCACTCCTGTTCAGCTCAAAAAGAGCCCCATATGCTACACCCACATGTCTTTAAATAATATTTTTTCTGCTTTTCTTTTGTACTCCTGCCCCAATACCAGACTTAGAATTTTTCCTACTCTTATGGGTGCAGTGTTTACAAGTTTAAATTTCTATGTACACATGGCCAGGCATGACTTCAGTGGGTTTGAAAAGACTATCACAACTGGTCATTTACCCTCCAACCCTGCCAATCACTGTTTCCTTTCTCCTTCTATCTCCTTACCCAGAGCTAATTTCTCAGGCTCAAGTCTGATCTCTTGTTCTACCTACTCTTGTGATTGCCAGGGCATGCAGTGCTGGCTGGGCAGAATGTTGCCCATGTGTCCTTTCTCATGTAAAGTTTTTTCCAGTTTAGCCGTTCTTTTCTCACCCTTTCTCTGTCACTCTGGGGCTTTGCTTACATCTGGTTATGTAGCATTCTTTAGGAGATGCCCCCTTCCTTGACCAGAGGGCTCTTCCTTCTTAGAATTCCTGTCTTTGCCACCAGAGTGTGTGACACAGATCTCCCTCACTTCCCCCTGGAATTCACCGCTTGGTTCTGTCATGCTCTTTTTCATGGCCTGCCTTGTTAGCAAGGGTGCCTGCCAGCTGTGGATCCCTCACACCTCTAACGGGGTTTGTTCCTCAGCCACACTGCTGTGATTTCCTCCACTGTGCTTTGATCTTTGGTGTTTCTTTCATTTCCTTTCCCCAAGTAGTCTTGTAGTGACAGGAAGAGCATAGGAGCAGGTTCTCTGTGAGACAGGTAGATGGGAAAGGAGGAGTCCTGGAGCCTGTCGTGGCTTTTTAGGCTTTTAATGATCTTTTGTAGTGAGGTAACCAGGTACAGGACAGGTACTATGGCCGGAGGGCCAGGAGACTGGCAGGCCTCTTAGCCCCCTGCGAATCTTCACTTTCTCTGGGCTCTCTGGCAGCGTCTTATCTCTCTCTGCTGCACCCAGAATGGTCCTCTGCCACCACGCCCTGCTCTCTGCTGCTGCTGCTGCTGCTTAAGCCCAGTTTCTGGCTCAGGTGTGCCCACTCACACACACCCACACCCTGCCTCAGGTGCCCGCCATCAGGCAGCATGCATGTAGGCCCAGGGCATGCAGTGCTGGCTGGGCAGAATGTTGCCCATGTGTCCTCTCTCATGTAAAGTTCTTTCCAGCTTAGCTGCTCTTTTCTCATCATTTCTCTGTCACTCTGTGGCTTTGTTTACATCTGGTTATGTAGCATTCTTTAGGAGATTCCCCCTTCCTTGACCAGAGGGCTCTTCCTTCTTCAAAGAGAAGAAGGGAGGGCGGAACATCCTGATTAATCTTTCATTTACCCTACAAGTCTCTTTGCCAAATTCTAGTGTCCCAGATGCTCTGTGCTTGGTAAACAGCATCAAGAAGCAGTTATGGCCCACTGCCACCAGAATATTTTTTGTGATGAAGGTGAGGGCCAGCAGCAGTGTTTCAGAGGCCCAAGTTTCCATGTCCATCTTCTTGTCATTATCAGCCAGGAACATAGTGCTGTCATGGCTGAATCCAGGCCATGTGGCTGCTGCTGGCTAAAAGGCAGGTGCTGCATACCTAGCTGTGGCTGCTGCTGGATACATACATCAGCTCCGCCAAGGGCATCCTAGAACTCCACCAGGTGAGTGTCAGTACTCCTCTCCCTCCTTGATATTGGTTGAGAAGATCCAGCACATGATGGTGCAGGAGTCTTCGGCCAGGAGCACATTGTTTGGAGTGGATGGGCTTCCTGGCCTGCTTGTACACCCACCAATCATTCTCCTACTCTAAAAAAGCAGATGGAGATGAAGCAGGAGCTGCTGCCCATAGCAAACTTCTTCCCCTGGGGGGACTCAGCACACAGAGGGAAGCCCCACTGATCTGCAGGATGATTAGCATGGATTCACATGTGGTGTCCATGCCTAGGCATTGCCATCTGTTCAATATGTCATGATGTGGTTACTTTCAGATGTCACATCGATGCTTGTCACCTGGCCACTGTGCTCCTTGAATTAGAGACCTCAGCCCACTTCGCTTGTCTCTTCTCATAGATGTGGACCTTGTGGTTGTTGGGTAGATGTGACATGGGTGTGGTCCTTGTTTTAGTCAAGGCAGCTGGTGGGCTCCAGCAAGGAGCTGTGATAGAACATGGTCATTCGGCTCCTCTTTCCTTCATCAGTACATGACTGCTGATGGTGTTGTTTGATCAAGGTGGTATATGCCAGGTTTCTCTATTATAAAATTACTCTTTTTTTCTGTGTAATTAATAAATATTTGGTGGGAAGGGACTAGATTATGTAATTACTCATTCTTTGTCAAACTTTGAATTAATTAATTAACTTTAATCACTATGGACTTGTGGTTTTCTATTTATTCAATGGATTATGACAGGTTAGCATTATTTATTTTTATGCTCATATTGTCTCTGATTTGGCAGTAGCAGCCTCTTAGCTGGGTTCTGTGTCCTTTGCTATGTTCTATCATTTTTGGAATATTTTACTTTGTGGCATAACAAGATGTGCCAGGTTCATTTTGAGCTTTCCTTGTCCCAGATCTGTAGAGTTACTACATATTTGCTGACTGAATGGATGGATTATTCTAACCCAGCACAGCTCCTGGTCCTATCTTTACCCAGAATTCCTTTCTATGATCACTAATAACCAACTCGTTGCTAGATTCACTGGACAATTTTTGAATTCTATCAGTATTCAAGAGTTATCTGCTTCCTTCTTAAAACACTGCCTTTTCCTATAATGACCTCACTTATTTTCAGGATTGCTCATCCTTTTCCTGGTTCCTTAATGTTGGATGCTGAAATCTTAGACCTGAGCTGTCTTCTTTTTTCATTCTACATTTTCTCTCTAGGTGACCTCATTCGCTCTTATTTGCTTTAAATATAGTCTGTATACACTGTTAAAATAGAGGAGGACAAAAAAAAAATGGAAAGATATCCCCTGCTCATGGATTGGAAGAATTAACATTATCAAAATGGCCATCCTACCAAAAGCAATTTACAGATTTAATGCTATTCCAATAAAAATCTCAATGACATTCTTCAAAGAAATAGAACAAATATTGATGAAATGCATATGGAACCACAAAAAAAACAACAACCCCGAATAGCTAACGCTCTCCTGACTAAAAAGAAAGAAAATGGAGGGATTAGACTCCCTGATTTCAAACTATACTACAAAGCCATAATAATTAAAACAGCATGGTACTGGAACAAAAACAGACACACAGACCAATGGAACAGAAAACCCAGAAATAAATCCACATATCTATGGACAACTAATCTTTGACAAAGGAGCAAAGAATATACAATGGCACAAGGTCAGCTTGTTCAATAAATGGTGCTGGGAAAACTGGACTGCTACATACAAAAAAATGAAGCTAGACTACTATCTCACACCATGCACAAAAACCAACTCAAAATGGATAAAAGACCTGGATGTAAGACCTGAAACCATAAAATTTATAGAAGAAAATATAGGCAAAACTCTACACGACATACATCTCAGCAAAATCTTTAAAGACACATCTCCCAAAGCGAAGGAAGTGAAGGAAAAGATAAACAGCTGGGATTACATCAAACTAAAAAGCTTCTGTTCAACAAAGACACTAACCAAAACAAACAGACACCCTACTAATTGGGAGAAAATCTTTGCACACAATACAACCGATAAAGGACTGATAACAAAAATCTACAAGGAGCTCATACAACTCAACAAAAACAAAGTCAATAATCCAGTCAAAAAATGGGCAGAAGAACTAAAAAGACACTTCTCCAAAGAAGAAACGCAAATGGCCAACAGGTATATGAAAAATTGTTCAACATCACTTATAATCAGGAAAATGCAAATCAAAATCACAATGAGATACCACCTCACGCCAGTGAGAACGGTGCACATTAAAAAAAAAAAAAACAGGCAACAACAAATGCTGGCAATTTTGTGGAGTAAAAGGAACTCTCCTACACTGCTGGTGGAAATGCAAACTGGTCCAACCACTATGGAAAGCTGTCTGGCAGTTCCTCAGACTGCTAAAAATGGAGCTTCCATACGACCCAACAATGCCACTTTTGGGAATCTACCCAAAGGATACAAAAGCATTAATCCAAAAGGATACATGCACCCCTATGTTTATTGCAGTGTTACAGGGCAGGGGTTGGGGCACCTCTGGAACTCCCAAACCTGCCCGCTAGAAATATGTTCCGTCATCCGCCTCATCAATACAAAACATACAAGACCTTAAGTGGAAATAAATTTTAATACAATCAATGTACAATACAAAAGAGACAAAGATTATAGTTCCTAAATCAAGCATCCAAAACTACCCAACCCCTCGTGGTTAAAAGTCCACTCAAATAGTATTGGCCCAAAACAAGGCCCAAAAGCCTGTCACAAGTCTAAAACACCTTTTGGCTGGGACCCATAGAAAAGGGTCAGAAACAGCCAGATAATTCTGCAAGAAACTAAAACACCTTTCAGCAGGGACCCATACAAAAGGGTCAGAAACAGCCAGACAAGTCTGTGAGGAAAAGAGCAAAATTAAAACCAAGATAAACGTTGACCATTGTCAATCTCCCCACAGTCTCTCATCTACATCTGTTTCATCAGTCCAGGCCAATGCAGCTTCTTTACATGTCTCTCTGCTCTTTGTGCCTCTTCTGGCTCTCCATCCTGCTTCCTTCCTTCTCCTGTCTCCTCTTTTTTTTTCCTCCTCTCTCTTCTCCAGCTTCTTATCTCTCCTGCTCAGCTCCACCCTCCCTTGAGGTGGGGCAGGGAAACTGGAATGCACCCTTTTCCTAGGGACCACCCTGCTATAGCAGCACTGTTCACAATAGGTAAGACATGGAAACAACCCAGATGCCCAAAAATAGATGACTGGATCAAGAAGATGTGGTACATATACACAATGGAATACTATTCGGCAATCAAAAAAGATAAACACATGCAATTCACATCAACATAGATGGAGCTAGAAGGAATCATGCTCGGCGAAATAAGCCATAAGGAAAAAGAAAAATATCTAATGGTTTCACTTATAGCAGGAATAAAGGGAAACCAAATAAGAGAGAGACATTCAGTGAGGGAGGGGGAGGATAAGGGCTGAAAATGTGGGAGAAAAGAGCACAAGGGACTATGGTGACTGTTCATGGGTGAATTGGTGATGGGAAACCTACGGGGAATACACAATAATGTAAAAGACATAAATATTAATAACAATAAAAATATTAAAAATATATAGTCTGTATACAAATGATTTATCAAATATGTCCTATATCACTTTATCACATCACCTGAATTTCTCACAGGCATCTAAAACTTCGCCTATCCAAAATTACCTGCTTGATCCTTCCCCCAGATCTTCCCCACCTTCTTTGTGGTACCCATATCAGATAACCCATATCAGATATCAGATAACTTTATCTACCCAGTTAATCATGTTAGAACTCTGGGTGTCTAGCTTTTATACTACATTCTCCTCAACTCCTGTGAGTCAATCCCTTGCCAAGTTTCCTTGCCAAAAATAAATCTTGAATCTATCCACTTGACTCCATCTCCATGTCCATCATTTATCCAAGTCAAAATAATCATCCTGTGCTCTTGTTGGGGGGGGGAAAGGACCTCTGCAACAAACTCCACAGTTAAGTTTATGGACCCTACCTCAGACCAAAGAGATCCAAGATACTAAGGGCTACTAATCCCTTAATGCCATCATCATTGAAGAGCGGATTACTGGGAACTGAGGGGCAGAGTTAAGCAGCCAGGTTTGGTATATAACCAGACTTGTGGACCTTGGGGGTCTCCTGGCTTCTCGCCCGGCTACAGCGTGCCATTGGGGGTTTCCAGCTCTTCAGATCTGGTAGGATGCATTTGCAAATCTCTCTCTCTCTCCCTGAGTTATTTTTTTCCCCTTCTTTTTACAAATAAACCTTTTATTAACCTTTTTGTGTGTGCCTGCAATTGATCTTATTATAACTCCTTTTTTTAAGAGCATGGGTGAGAACCCACAATCAGGAACTCCATTGTATATCAGGGTTGCCCTGTAACAGTCTCACAGGTGGGGATATAGGGAAATGTAACAAAGGATTACGCAAAAGATAAAACTTGCAGGCTAACCATAGACCTGAGGCATACAGCAGGGGAGAGTGAGTATGAGAGGGGTTAAAACAGGAGAGGGAAGAGCACAAGGGACTATGGTGGTGGTTCATGGGTGCCATGGTGGTGGGAGAATTATGGGGATTACACCTTAGGGGAGAAATCAAAGATTGTACAAAAATGGACAATGTAAGGGGGGGAAGTACTCATCCTATCCTATTGGCCTGTAGCATTTAGTCAGCCCTTTAGTCAGCCCCTTACTTCCATTCTCCTGTACCACCTGACAGCCCTAGATAGTTATAGACTAAAATTCCTGCTTTCTGAGTCCCTTTCCCTAACCTTTCTAAACCTTTTCTTTACATTTGTTAATGACAGTATACTGACTAGTTCCTTAGGGAAGCCCATTAATCTTATCCAATACATATAGACTTTACTAGTTAAACCTACTGGTAACCTTATTTCTAAGATCTGTAAGAAACCACATGGTTTTTTGTTTTCGGTTGTTTCCTTGTGTAAATAACCAGAACTGTGCAATTGAATAGTTAATGACCAAATGGAGGAATCTGGAAATCAGGATTTTACAACTATTCTGACCTTTGATTCTACAACAAAGGTCCCATGGCACACTGATTTTTCTTGCTAGTACACTATGTAACTCAGACATGGAGTGATAGGATGTCCCCTGGGCTAAAGTCTCCCTTCTTTTAAATATGTATCCTATGAGCATATGCATCTTATGATTTAATTTTTAAACTACACGTAAGTTTCCAGAGCAGAAATTTACTGAGGACTTGTTGAAGTTGTATTCAGTGGCATAGTATTCAAAGTGTTACACTGTTTGGAAAAGTTGGGCAGAGGTCGAGTCTGTGCCAATCAGGTCATCAGCAAAGGCAAAGCCAGTATTTTATCCCTTATTCAGTAAATACTTAGAAAATTCTGTTCCTTGCCACTATGAATGCTGGTTTCTGTTAGGAAATTATGTATAAATGTCATAACAAGTGGTTTAAATACTATAATAATGACTTGCTTTTTATTTTTAAAAAGTCAGTTTCTTAAGAATACTTATCACCCTTTTAACGTTTCTATAAAGAGCCCTAGTTATAGAACATATTTTAAAATTGTCTCCTACCCCTCCAAATCTCTCTGTTCCCATTCAACAACCTTCAAGACAGTTTCAAAGTGTATTATTCATGAGAAAATAAATAGCACTCCAAATGTGACCATTGTGTCATTTTAGTGACCTATGCTTTGGTCCTTATCTGTTTTTCCTAATTGAAAAGTAAAAAAGGGCCTCCCTGCTGGCACAAGGGATTAAAGTCTTAGTACTGTCAAGCTATCACCAGTCACTGCAGCATGAGTTTGATCCCCCACCAGAGAGTAACCCACATGGCGCAGCAGACCTCTCCTGTCTCACCTGCTGCTCCCCTCAGCAGTGTATTTCAGTAGATATGCCTGTTCTATTCCCCACTCTGTTTCTGGTGAATCTCTCACCCCCACACCATGCCTTTGGCCTACACCCCATAAATAAATGCATAAATAAATAAATCTTCTACGCATAAATAAATAAATCTTAAAAAAATAAAAGTCAAAAAGTGCCCTCAGCTCTTAAGCCATTTCTGGGGCTTTCTCCATCTTCAGCTTCACACATTGGAAAGACATGCTTGGGAGACCGAAAAGAACCCCACAAGGCAAGGAGGGGGAAGCTGAGTTTTAAATTCAAATGGATGAGGCATGTAATCCCTAGTTAGTCATCTTTCCAAGCAAGTCCCGCTCAGGAGCTGAGTGCTGCAGATGCTGGAGTATCCAGCCAAGCATAGCCGAATCTTGGAGGAGGTGTCTCAAAACAAAGAACATGACTGACTCCATAAATCCCCTGCAAAAATCCATCCCATGGCCTCATCACATCCTGTAACACCCCCCTATTCTACACACATACACCCCTTTGCCATTATTGTAGTTCTAGAGTTTGATCCACGTTCATCATCAAATATTTTCTTGAGCTTCTAGACTGTACAGAACACCTTGCCAGGTTCTGTTTAAGAAATGAGCCCTTACCTTCAGTGGGCTTCCAGCACATTTGGGCAAGAGATCATTATCGGTGAAAGAAGATACTGTGCCCCACATTGTAGTGAACGGAGTAAGTGCCACAGAACACATTTTCAAGAGCAAAGTCTCCTGGAGGACATAGGGAATCCAGTAGCATGTCTGGGGGAGAAGGGGTTGTAGAAAATGAAACCCTGAGTTCTCAGAGGGGCTCTGGGAGGAGACTTTACAGACTCAAGCCTGTCTAGTGGGCAGCTCTCTTCCCTTAGAATAACACTTCACTGTTTCTCAGAGGGGAGAAAGGCTTGAAAAAAGATTTTGGGCAGAAATCTTGTTTCAAATATAAAATGCACAATCGATTAAAAGAAAGGGGTTCACGGATTCCTTTTCACCGCATCTTTACACTGATACATTAGGTCATGAGCGGATGCACCAATCCATTCATTCCTACTCATTTCTGGCACTCTGGCTACTTGGGACATGGGACCAACATGGATGCTGCATTACTGTGGCGCCTATTTATCAAAGTCTAGAGGCTAATGGACCTTTAGCCTCGGTATTCCCAATGCTAATTATATAGACCCTCAGTTCTCACCTCACACCTAGACTTACCCTATCAGAATCTCAGTCCTGAGAATCTGCCTCATACTGCTCATCTCTGTTCTTTCGCAGCTAAAGTTTGAGAACGCTGCTCTGGCCGCAATTCCCTCTGTAGGCTACTTTCGGGACAGCTGTGTCTGCTTGAATGTGAGGCAAATAGTGCGCGGTTTAAGCAGGCCGCGTTGGGGTACAGCTGCGGCTCTCAGCCTCCTAGCCAGCGCCTACGAGCCCACGCTGCGCAGGAAGCGGCGTGGCCCCGCCCCTCCGCACTAGCCCCGCCCCTGTTGTCAAGGGCCAAGAAGCCCCTCCCCTGCCGGGCTCCCGCCGCGGACCAAACCCCGGCCTCCAGCCTTTTACATCCGAACCTCAGCTGGGCTGTCACCAGAACCCTCTAGCGTGCTGCGGAGTGCAGCCTCGACTCGAGTGAGAGAGAGCGACATGGCGGCGACCAAGTCCGAGAATCTCTCCCTGGTGGTGCACGGACCTGGGGACCTGCGCCTGGTAAAACGGAAAAGGGAATGGGGAGCCCAGCCTGACCTTGCCCCACTCGCCTGCCTCTGTGCCCAGCCACAGTCCCAGCGCCCCAGTTTCAGCCTGGCCGGCGCCGGGCCCTGCACCTTGCGTGCTGTGGCTGCCCAGATCGCAGCTGGTTACGATGTTGTGGGCAGGAAGGCAGTTGGCTGTTATTGCTAATGTGCTGAGGACAGGGGATCTTGTAGGTATGTCCTCGACCTAGTCCCGTGGCCGGCACGTGGTTGGAGCCCAGGCCAGTTGCAAAATGATTGCAACCTCCCTCCTTTGCCAGTCACAGATCTGTAGTCCAGCACTGCACTTTTCAGAAGAGACACCAGCAAGGCTGCCTGATTTAGACCTACCTTGAACTTCTCTGGGCAGGCAGTGTAGGGCAGAAAGGGGGACCAGAGGGACTCTTAAAAGATATGGGAACTTGTATTTAATCTCTCTTGCTTGAAGCTGATAAAACCTCCTTTGCAAGATTATTATTATCATGAGAGTACTCAGCATTTAGTAGGTACTCAGTGCCAGCTCCTTCTTCCCTCCAGAACAGGCCTCCATCTCTAGGACTCCTGGTGTTCCCCTTTCAGGTGTCAGCCTTCTGGATCTTGATAGCCTTCGTGGCTTTAAAGCGCCTATCCTTTTTACCTCCTTAGTTAACACCAGGTTCACTTTCCAGCCATTTCCCTTTCTTAACCTGTTTCTTGTCCCTTTAAAAGCATTATGTATATTGGTCTGTTCCCTGGTTCACCAAAGTTCAGGGAGCTATAGTCAGCCCTGTAATTCTGCCATGGCTTCCTTGACAAAGTCCGTTTCAGATGGGCCTGGAATGGCAATAGGTATGTGGAAGGGTGCCAGCCATCTCTGCTGCTCCCTAGTGCCTCCTCTTTTCTCAAAAGAACATGTACCAGGATCTAGTATGCAGAGACTAGATTATCCAAATTAGCAATTCTTGACTTGGGAACCTGTAGCCTTTCTCCACAGAATGCAAACAGTTTGATTTGGGCAACCATTGCAGAGTGGTCTCTCTGTAGAACCTCTAGGGGTCTGTGGATCCCAATCTAAGAATTCCTGCCTGGGGTCAAATCTTCCCTTGTTTGAGGACGTTGTCATCCCCAAGGCGATAGACAGACTGAATAAGTTAACAGAGTACAGAGAAGGGCCCAAAAGTTCTGACTTCATTCCAGTGCTCTCTCCACTCACCTTGGAGCCTCTCTCTAGCAATTAAAGTGACACTATTAGTTTTTATTGCTATAAACACAAGTAGTATTATTAGGAAGGGAAAGTGGTAGAGCTCTACATAGCTCAGAGTGATCTCAAACTCATTCCACAAACATTTACTGGATGGTGCCTGCCATGTGCCAGGCACTGGATTGGGGCTGGGAGCCCAGAGAGGAGGAAAGGGACATAGCCCCTACTGATAGTGGCATAGGTCTGGGTGCTGCTGCTGCCTGTCAGTACCAAAAAGCCAATAAGCAGAGAAAGGAATTGAATCTATAAGCACTTTTATTTTTCAGATCGCTGGACAGCAATCTGAGAGAAGGGGGCAAAACATCCTGGAGAAACCATTCTGCCGTCTCATCTCGAGCTGGCCTTTTTATATTAAGTTAAGCAAAAACAATTAGTCATAAGCAAACACCCTGTCACAACAGTCCATTACAATTGTTGTTCCTGGTATTTGTCACATTCAGCCCCCAGAACTTACTATTAAGTTACTTACTATTAACATACTATTAAGTGATTATCTTGACGCTGGTACATCTGATGGCCTCCATATCCAGCACTCATTTGAGCATTATAAAGCCAGAAATCTCAGTTTAAAGCAGGAGTGTTAGTTTAAAGAAAACAGATCATTAGTCGTATAGTGTGTACATGCAGTTTAGGCTATGTGTGTCTGTGCAGATTCCTATACAAGGTATGGCGCCCTTTCCTTCCTCCCTAGCCTCCTATCACTACCCCCAAGCTGTCTAGGGAAACATATAGATGCAGCAAACAGAGTGTGAAAGCCTTGATGGAGGACGCAGAAAGCACAGGGAGGGACCCTTGGCCCACGGAAGAGACTCTAAGGGAGATGATTGTTCCTTGAGATGGTTCTTGAAGGATAAGTTGGAGTCATTCAGGTAGGTGGAAGAATATGTGCAAAGATTTGTGAAGTATAAGATACAGGTCTGGTTACTGAATTAGAGTGATGTACTGATTGTATGGATGGTGAAGTTGGAGTGGTCCACAGGATCTGCCTCTCCATCTGCTCAGGGCCTGCCTTAAGGTCATGTACCTCATAAGTAGTGGAACTAGAATTGCAACCCCAGATTCTGCTTTGCTTTAATTTTTTTTAAAGATTTATTTATTTATTTATGCATACAAGAGCTGGGGTGTAGGCCAGAGGTGTGTGTTGGGGGTGGAAGGTGGATTCACCGGAGACACAGTGGGGAGCAGAACAGGCAGATTGACTAAAATACACTGCTGAGGGGAGCAGCGGGTGAGACAGGAGAGGTCTGCCGTGCCATATGTGGGTCAGCTCCCTGGCCGAGGATCAAACTCTTGTGCTGCAGTGGCTGCTGATGGTGGCTGGTGAAAGCTTCATAGTGCTGTGCCACCAGGGAGGCCCTGCTTTAATTTTTAATTTGATGTTCTCCCCTCTGTATCATGGCTCCATAGAACAAAGCCTTCAAGATGGGAGTGAGTGGACAGCTCACCTTAAAATTTTAAGACTGACCATATCATTTTAAAACTTTAAAATTTTAAAACTGACCACATCAGTTTTGCCTTAGAATCTATTCTCTTCCTGGCTTAGGGACTTTGGGTTGAGGTAAGTGTAGCCTAAAGGTTCTAGAAAATGTTATGGGCTAAAGAATGTACCCTGTGGTTGTGGGATTGGTCCACCAAAGTAAAAGGATTCAGGGCTGATTCAGGAGGAGTTCCAGGTCTGCTTGAGAGTAGGAGGTGGGAGGTTCAATTTACTAGGTGGAGTAGATAAAAAATTGGATTTGAAGATATGAATTTAAGATGTCCCTGGGACAGACTTCAAGGTGTTTGAGAAACCACCTTGGTTCTGGGGGTGTACTGGGATATCTGGGCTGGGCAGATATTCTGGAATTATTTGCATCTCCACCTCCTGCCCAAACCTTCAAAGGGGGTTTGTTATCACAATAATGACTGAGGGGCAGAGTTCATTTAACTTACAGTACTATCTTGCACAATTGTGCCCAAAGCCATGCCCTAAGATGAAACAGTCACTAGATAGATAAGCTTGCCTATGCTGAGCGGGATGTGAAGAGTGAGAAAAAAGGAGTGATGATACTGCCCTGGAGAGAGCCCCAAAACTGGAGGGGAAAAGGCATGGACTGAGGACAGTGGTCTCTGCTGCCTCAGAGACTTCTGTGACCCAACCTAGACCATAGGGTTCTTGCCACAGTCTTCCTCCAGCACCTCCGTAGGATTCCTCACTCGTAGGGTATCTGTCACTGCTCCTCCACTCCCTCGAGGCAGATAGGTAAGAAGTTTGGCACTGGGGTCACTGGTACTGGCAGTGAACCAGAGAGAGCGGCAGGGACAATTTGTGGGTGGGGTGGGGGAGAAACCAGTTCTCTTTGTGGGACAACCAAAGTGAAATCCATGACTCCCTACTGTGACCATTTGGGCTGACCAGAGACGGGGTCTAAAGGGTGTGCAGATAGAAATGGTTCATACTTCAGGAACTCCTGGAAGGGGGTTGTTTGGGAAAAGCCCATTCCTAAGATCTGAAGCATTATTTGTAAGGGTTCTGAAGCAGGAAGCAAGGCCTCAATCCTTCCCAGTTCTGCTGGGTAAGAACAGGGACCAGGCAGCGCCTGTGCAGTGGTTCTGTGGGAACATACTTTTGTCTCCCACCTGACAGGAAGGAAACCTAATACCCAGCTTTCCTCCTGCCTCTGGAGAAGGCAGGATTCCCTTTTCTTTCTCGATGCTGTGACTGAGGGGATGGAAAGATTAAACTCATTCCCTACTAGATAGTAGTGGTCACCTCAGCCACAGCAAGGGAGGACCCCCGGTAACTCCAAAGCTCCCTGGCCTGGGCACCTGGGCTGCAGGGTCTGTACATTTTTAAGGTGGGTTTAGGTAAATCAGAGAGAGAGTGTGTATACATGCACACACATACACACCCCATACACTGAGACACAGGTGGTTTTCTTTTATAATAAAAACAAATCTGAGACCTAGGACTTTCAATTCCCCCCCCCCCATTTTACTTTGTCATTTTTGTGTTACACATTTAAAATAGAAAAAGTTCTGACTTCAGGGGAGCAAGAGGAGCAGTAATCAAGATGATTTGCATAAAGAAGCAAACAGCCTGCCAGCAAAACAGTGTCAGCTCTCTGAGGTACCCTTTAAATGGAAATAGTCATAAGGTCACGCGCCAGCTTGGGGCTAGAGTGGGGTTTCATCCCAGCTCTACCTATTCTAGTTGTCTGACATGCCAAATAACTGTCCACTTCAATTTCTAATCTGTAGACAGGGATAAAGGGATTCGCCTTTTTCTTTGTTGTTTGTTTTAAAAGATTTATTTATTTATGCGTATGATGTAGTTTTAGAGTTGATGGATTGGAGAGCAGAGCGGGGTCCTTGGGTTCACTCTGGGAAGGGTTTCACCAGAGCTCCCTTCGGCGGCATGTGACAAGTTTCTTCACGACACAGAGACTCAGTTGTACTCAAAGAACAGGTTTATTAGGGCAAGGAAGTAAAGGACACTTGTGCAGACACAAGTGGGCAGAAAGAGCTGCCCCGCTGAGGGGCAGGTTTGCTAAGAGAGGCCTGCATGGTGCAGGTCACGGGCAGACAGGCAGGCCGCTGCTCTGCAGAGAGAGAGTTAGTAAAGAAAAGCACCTGCATAGGCGCAGGTGGGCAGAGAAATGGCTGCCCCTAGTTCCTGCTGGGATGGTACTGATATAACCCTCTTTCAGTTGGGAGGGGGTTCATCCTGTAAGATGGCTCTCTGTTTACTGGCTAGTTAGAATTAGAAAAGAGACCGGAGATTATACAATGGGCTCAATCTCCATATCCTTGGCTCTAGATACTGCTGTCTGTTGCCAACCCATGCTCTGCAAGCCAGGAGCCGGGTGCCAGTGGTTATGTTGATTTCTTCTACCCCCACTTCCTTGTGTGGGTCTAGTTCTAATCTCACTTTGCGTTATATCTCCTCCATCACGTACAAGAGCAGGGGTTTAGGCCAGAGATGTGGGGGGTGCGGGAGAGGATTCACCAGAGACAGAGTGGGGAGCAGAACAGGTGGATCTACTGAAATACACCCTTGAGGGGAACAGAGGGTAAGACAGGAGAGGTCTGCTGAGCCTTGTGGGTCAGCTCCCTGGCTGGGGATCAAACTCATGCTTCAGTGTTGCCTGTAGCTTCATAGTGCTGAGACTTAACCCCTTGAGCCACCAGGGAGGCCCAAGATTTGCCTTTTGGATGTGTGAGGATTGGATAGGATCATGTATATAAGAGGACGAGCACAGCTAATGGGATGTGTTAACCAGAGTTAAGTGGGAGGCTAGAGTCTTTGGGAATCATAGATTTAAGGCATTTCAGCATAAAAAGAGATGGGTGAAGGCCAAGACCTCAAGGGAGAGGTCCCCCTACTCCTCTGGGTTCTTTTCTTCCACCTGGTTGAATAATCAAATATCAAATTAGTAGGAGAAAAAGCCAAATTTAATTATGGACTCTATGTAGACATGATAGTATAGGAATTGACTTAAAAAGCAGCAATTATTTTTGACAGGGTTCCCCCTTCCCTCCATTCTGTTTTTCTATAGACTTGGCAGGGCAAATGGAGTTTAATCATTTCCCTGATTTCTGAAGAATGTACCCTGGCAATGTGAAGGCTAGGTACCCATTGTTCAAATCTTCTTTATTTGGCTCATTGATCATAAGTGGGGGGTTGAAAGACTGACCAGCAGGCAGCAGATTCCTTCTTGGTTGGTCCACAGAACAGGAAGTGAGCCAGTTTTGACTTAAAGATATGCAGATAGCTTTGCTCTCTTGCCTTTTGATGGGGTTGTTTCTAGAACATTCACTGTATGTTCCCAAACTTAGGTCAAAAGAACTCCTTTGAATTCATGCTATGTATTGATATTTTTAAAAGTAAGATAATCCTATGTCTGCAATACAGCACATTCAAACCATCACCACCTTGCTTATACACTTGGCCATGTTAAGATTTTCAGGTGAGGAGGAGGGGATTGTATGAGGAGGTGGCAGGAACAGCAGGCAGCCCAGGAGACCTTAGCATCAGGTCTATTTCCCTGGTTTGTTTTGCCTCCAGCTGGCAGAGCCAGCTGCTTCCTTTTTTTTTTTCTTTAAAGATTTATTATTTATTTATTTATTTATTTATGCATACAAGAGCTGGGGTGTAGGCCAGAGGTGTGTTGGGGGGTGATGTGTGGATTCACCAGAGACAGAGTGGGGAGCAGAACAGGCAGATTGACTGAAATACACTGCTGAGGGGAGCAACAGGTGATGCAGGAGTGGTGTGCTGCACCATGTGGGTCAGCTCCCTTGCTGGGTATTGGACTTGTGCTGCAGTGGCTGCCAATAGCTTTGTAGTGCTGAGACTTAACCCCTTTCATCACCAGGGAGGCAGAGCCAGCTGCTTTCTTTTGATCAAAGTAAAGGGCCCTGGTAGACTTTAAGGAGCATCTGGATTAAACCAGGGAGATTAATATGAGTGAAAAAATGCAGTCAGTTTAATACCTGAGTTAGATTTGTCAGAGGTACTTGAGACTGAAAGTAGAATCTAAAACTCCTTCAAAAAAGGGAAAATCAAGGTAATAGCAAATAGCCCAAAGAAATATCTCCCTTCTTTAGTCTTAGTTATGTTTCAAACATAAAACAAAACTGAAACCAGATAAACAAAAGGAAATTAAATCTAGGAAATACTGCCATTTCTGCCAACTGCTATGGAAGGGGCAGTGCCTTTGTCTGCAAAAGGCCAAAAGACACAAAGCTAGCATTTTCCTCTGCAAGCAGTGGAAGCCCTCAACAGTCTCACAAATAGGATTTTTATGTATAAATCCTCTTACTACTGAAACATGGTAAAAGCAGCCCTATTTTAAGTGTGGGGAAAATTTTTCTTTGAAAATTGCATGACAGGGAAATTAAGCAGGAGGCCCAAGATATATGCATATGTATAGTACTGGCATATACTTCATAAGGCTTTTGGTGTGGCTGTTAAAGCTGGCAGTTTTCTCAAAACCTGATTTACACTAAGAACATTAATTCCTGGGGAAAATGTGTTCAGATTTCATGAAGTGATACTCAACTCAACAATTAAAGCAAATTACATAGACCTAAATACAGTAAGCAAGTGCTTAATATTATTTACAGAGCAGAGCATCCAACAAAGCTCAAGACATCACGCTATTGCTTAAAATAAAGAACCACCAGGGGCCTCCCTGGTGGTGCATGGGATTAAGTCTCAGCACTATGAAGCTACAGGCAACCACTGCAGCACAGTTCAATCCCTAGCCAGGGGTCTGACCCACGAGAAGCAGCAGACCTCTCCTGTCTTGCCCTGCTGCTCCCCTCAGCAGTGTATTTTCAGTCAATCTGCCTATTCTTCTCCCCACTGTCTCTGGTGAATCCATGCATGTCCCCACACACACACCTCTGGTCTATACCCCAGTTCTTATATGCATGAATAAATCTTAAAAAAAAAAAATAAAGAACCATCTAATAGGTTGTATAATTATCTCCACACATTTGAATTAGGAAGAAGTGATTTTTTTAAAAGCTTGCCTGTCTATCTCAACTGAGAAACAGTCCTTTAATCATCCTGTATGGATTCAATTCTCAGTGCCAGGGAAGCTCAAAGGAGAGGAAAAGGTCAGCTTCCCAGCTCTGGAACACAGGGAAGGCTTCTTGTAGGATGTGATTGCTCCTTGGGTGCAATCTTGGGGGATTGCTTTTAGTATTCATAATTCACATTCATGTCCATGTTCATGAGCCTCTATCCCTGAACCATGCCTGAGCTCCAGTCCCAGGAACACAACTACCTGTTGTCCCTAGACCTCACAATCCTAGCACATCCAAACCCAAGTCTCTCTGAGTTACCACAAAGTCTTGAGATTTCCTATTTCTTAGTTCCCTCTTCAGGTAGGATCTTGTAGAAAGCAGAGGGATTAGCTGGTGGAGAAATGCCTCTGTGGTGTGCGGTGAGTGAATGTGATGTGCGGATGAGTTTGGGAATTGCAGAAGGCATGTGGGCCGCCATGTGAGAGGCTTAGGATTTTATGGGGCCCTTGAGCACTTTAAATGGATTTGCATTTTAGGAAGATTGTTATTATCAGAACTAGAACTAGACTAAGCCCCAAGAGCCTGGGCTGGAGACCAGCTCAATGAACTTTTGGAAGAGTGTCCAACCCCTCTACTTTGATCCTGAGTTTGCTGGAACCAACTCTGCAAGAACAAAGCATCTTATGACCAAATAGAAAATTAGGAAACCTCAAAGCACCCTGCACACTCTCAAGGGAGGAGGAAAATTGAGAGGGAGGGAAGCAAAAATAAGGTTTCCTGCTCTGCTCTCCTTATGTGCAGGGCTGTCAGCTGGCAGGTTGACAGGGTACCTGGCAAGTGGGAGCAGGTGGCAGATGGTGGTGGGTTGTGAGGACCTGGGGCGAGGCTGGCTGCTTTCTCCAAACCCTGCCTGCTATTCCTTACTCTCAGGTAGGAGGTAGGCAGGAGGCTTTACACTGTCTCACAATTGATAGAATTAAGTCTAAAAGCACTGCTGGCATCTTATTTCACTTCCTTCCAAATTCCAACCTTTTAAGAAGCAGTCAAGTTCTCTTACTATTGATATGAAAACTAGGGAAATACAACTTTTCCTCAAAACACTTTTTAAAAACTTTACCCTTTTCAAAAGGAAAAGGACTAGGTTATCCAGAGCTGGGTAAATCACACTGTAAGCTAATTATAGAAAAAGAACTTTGATTTTCTCTTTGGTAATAGAGCTAACATTTACTATGAGTTAGGCAGCTCTCTTTTATGACTCCCTCGTTATGCACGGGAGGACATTGAGGACACAGAGAGGTTATGTAACTACTCTCAAGGCCACACAGCTTGTGGAGGGGAGCCTGGGTTTGCACATGATCAGACAATTGCAGAGTCTGAATTCTTCAACATTGCACCATTCAGGTTGTCTGGAGGAGGGAAAATGCATCTTCCTCTGATTTCTCCTTGTATTGAGGCCGTTGCTGCACCTGGTGAATACGTACAACGAGGATACACTTAAATGTGCAGGTGGAAGTAGGAAGCTATTAGGATGTATTTAAGAAATACAAATTTAGGCTAGTTTCAGAAAATATTTTTTTGAAAAAGTAAGATAGCATTTAGGATGCCATAGGCACCTGATGATTCCTTGTTCCCACAGAGAGTTCTCCCAAGTATTTCCATGATATTAATGGTGTGTATGACAGAGGGCAAGGGTAGACCTGAAGGGGTTAGAAAGAGAAAGATGTATATCACGCATGTTTCTGACTTGAATTGGAAAATGCTGGGAAAAAAATATATTCCTATAGTAATGAATAGTAACTTCTCTTTATTCTTTTTTACTCTCACTCACAGAAAGATAAAGAATCCTGTTCAGGAAGTCATGAATTAGCCTGAGATTATAAAACCTTTGGGAATAAAGGGGTTGTGAGGATAAAAGTGAAAGTCTGAGATTTCAGAGGAACTAAGAAACTGATAGATGAGAAATAGGTTAAATGAAAGACTATCACCACTGATATCTGAGACAGAAAAGGAGATTAAGTAAACAGAGGATTGTAACCAACCTCATACCAAGGAATCTCAAGTGAAAAGCAAAATTCTTTAAGTAACTGTGCTGTGATTACTTTCTAAAACATTGAGTGCCACAGATGTGCCTGGGATAATATTTACAAATGTAAAAATTACATGGTCTTGTGCTCAGGAGGCATGTCTCCTGCAGAGAGGGGAGACAGGAGCCAAGCAGAGTTGGGGTGGGGGATGAGTGTCCCCAAGGAAGAGATGGAAATGGAGGGTTAGCTTGCAGGAAGAGGTATTTAAATTACTCATAAGGTGTGTCTGGCTCTTAAGGAAAAGCCAGGTTGTTGACACAGCACCCTCTAGTGTCTTGGAAAGTCACTGCAGCTTTGCCTGTGTAACAACGCCAAAGGCTATTAATTCAGCAAGTACTTAAAATAGTCATCTCTAGTCATCCAGGCCTATTTGGTATGCCCAGCTGTTTGTGCTTGAATCTTACCACCTCTACACCCATGAATGGGGTATTGAGGCCTGGTTTGGTTGGAGGCAAAAAAATGAGAGCTCTGCTGTGAAAGAGTGTGCCATATCGCAGTGCCTGGGAAGTTGCCTGCTAGTGCTTTTTCACAGAGGGTGAGATGTTGTTCCATGTTTGAAATAAAGACCTTAGTCTTTAGCTTCAATTTAACCTGCAGTTTAAAATTTCACAGTATAACAGAAACATAAATTAACACAGCTGTTCTTGATGGTGTACATCAAATGTGGGACCAGCAATTTCTTTGAAAAAGATTTTGGTGACAGCCAGTTATCTTGAGCTGCCTGTTTCTAGATGGATTCTCCCCTCTTCCTCCTCCTCTCCTTCCTTCCCTTTCTTCCTTTCTCCCTTCCCTCCCTCCTTTCACCAGTTTAAATTATTAAGAAATCAAAAACTGCCTTGCACCTATTTCACCATATCAGAATGCTTTTTTGGATGCGGCTCTACCATTATTGTCTCAGTTTTACCATGGACAGTTTGCTCCATCTCCCCTTCCTGAATCTCATCCTATGAAAAAATGGCATGATAATAAGAGAAGGTTCAATATAGGGTTGTTGTGAGGATTGAAGGAGGAGATGCATGTAAGGCAGTTAGCACAGACCCGGACACAAAGAAGTTGGCTACTGTTAGCTAATCAGCATTAGCATTGTCACTTCAACTCTGTTTCACTGGAGACCGGTTTGAATTAACATTGAGCTGCTTCACCTGAATGAACTGGTAATCTGAGAGGAACAAGAACCTCAGACCTGTTGTAGAAGCAGTATATTGGAGAGCGGTTATTTAATAAACCTCCCCTCCTCCCCCCTAGTTTGGAGCAGCACTCTGTACCTAGTGCTGAAGAGATGAAGGAGTGGCCTTTGGCATCCAAGTGTTTGTCTTGTTAGCAAAATAGCTCCTGCATTACCTATAAAAGAATCTGGGGGAGTCTTTCAGGAGACAAGTTTTAAATGGTGTCTCTGCCCAGGGCACAGGGTCAGCACCCACATTCTCATCACCTGATTGACAGCTCCTTAAATCACCCGTGAAGGACAAAGTCTTATTCCAACAACCTTGAAGGAACAATGGGATACAGTGAAGCACGCTTGGGGAGCCCAGAGTAGGACACACCTGAGTTCAATCCTGGTTTAACTACTCTGGTGCTAATGACCTTGAGCAAGTCATTTAACTTCTCCACTTCAGGTTTCTTGTCTGCAAACTGTGGACTGTGATGAGGTGCATGTGCCATGATGTGTGTAAAGCCCAGTACACTATCGGGCACCTAGTAGGTGCTTGTAACGGCAGGAAAGACACGGGGCAGGTTTCCTATTATTCAGGCAGATGGGTCAAAGCGGAGCTTTGGAGCCCTCGGTGGCTTTTTAAGGCTTTTAATTATCTTTCTGCAGTGAGGCAACCAGGTACAGGGCAGGCAGGGGGACCAGGGTGCGGGAGGCCTGCCAGTCTCAAACCTTCAAAGTGGTTCAAACCTGCAAATCTTCCCTCTTTCTGGACTCTCTGGCGTTCTCTCCTGATCTCTCTGCTTCACTCCGCAGCATGGCCCTCTGTTGCCACGCTCTGTTTGCTGCTGCTTCTGCTGCTTATCAGCCCAGTCTCTGGCTCAGGTGCACCCACTAATGCATGCCACACCCCACTTCAGGTGCCCGCCATCACGCACGCATGCAAGACCGCAGGGATCTATCATTAAGGCTAATAATGGGAGGGCAGAAAATACCCTACAGTGCTGTAAACATTTTATGGCCCTTCTCCCTCTTTTTGGCTGCCTTCAAAAAATTAATAAAGTGAATACTTGGGTTTGGCCACTCTGTAACCTTCCTTATCACCAGGAATATCCTAACCTGTTGGCATTGGGGAAAAATGTGTTGTAAACTGATTATCATCAATCATGAATACTGGAATAGCTAAGATTGCTTCTTGAAACCCTGGGAGTAGCCAAGATGCAGGGCCCATGTGTCTTCAAGGGACCTCTAAAAAAACTCCACGTGGGAGGTTTGGGAAGAGAGGGCCAGGTGCTGTTCTGTGTGCTGCTATAAAGGGGAAAGAGCAGCACACATGGTTTCTCCAGTCTGTCTACAGAGAAAAACCCTCACATACAACTGCAAGAAACACCCTCATCCTTTCCCTATGTGAGTTTGTCAGACCAAACAAATCTGTATCGAAGACTGTTTTTACTGGAGAGAGGATCTCATATGGAAGGCAGATCTAAGGCCCAAGAGCAGCATGTTTCTTCTACTTATGGGGTGCATGTAAATACTTTTTTTTCTTGCTCCTGGGGGAATTGCACCCGAGGCAAGGGTGAAGTCAGCAATTAGAGTGTAATCCCTAAGGCTTCCACCAGCAGCAGTATGGTCTGCGCCTGTGTTAAGAAATATTTGAGTGAAATTCCACTTTAACCAAAAAGAAAAGGAAAATATTCATAAGATAAAATTATCAAGTATGCAAACTGATTTTTTCTTTCTGTTTTGTTTTCTTTAGGAGAACTATCCAATCCCTGAGGCAGGCCCAAATGGTAGGTTTCCTGTTTCTTATTGTGGAAATACATTTGCATTGCTTCCTTACCTTCTCTTTCCCTACTATTCATTACTTCTGGCTCCATTAGAACATATGCTTTTGTTAGACTGAAAACCTAGTGTGTTATCCACAGAATGAAGGGGTAGATTTAATTTGGCTACTACATGAGATAAAAAAAATACCAATAGACCCAGAATAGTTACCATCTCAGTCCGCTGGCTTGTCAGAGTTTTGTTTTTTTTTTATTGAAAATTATTTCCATTTATGGACCAAAGGCAGAATTAATTGTTCCTCTTTTCCCTTAAAAACAGAGTTAGGTTATTCTGTCTACCATAAGTTGTTTGGCTTGCCAATCATGTCCTAACCCTACCTGAGCTTTGTTAAGGAGAGCATCTATAGAACTTTATTTTTTTTAAGGTTTATTTATTTAAGCTGGGGTACAGGCCAGAGGCATGGGGCGGCGAGAAGGTTCACCAGAGACAGAGTGGGGAGCAGAACAGGCAGATCAGAAATACACTGCTGAGGGGAGCGCCACCAGGGAGGCCCTCTATAGAACTTTATTAATATGGAGAGGGAGCAACTCAGGACCTTCTGCCTGGTAGGGACAAGAGAAGCCACATGTAGCCCGGCCCCACTGCCCTAATAACCAGGCATAGAAATTAGGTGAGTGCACTGGGGCACGACTCCCATCACCTTTGCTCTGCTCCTTCTGGCCTCTCACTGCACACACAAGCCTACTGGACTGCGCTGACATGCACGTTTCCTGGGGTGGTGTCTATACCTGGTTGGCTAGGACACATTGGGTGGGACAGATCCTTGCTGATGGTTTTCCAGTCTCTCCCATCCCTGGAGTCCCACTTCATAATCTGCATAACTCTGAAGTGAGACTGGGAGCCAGGGCCAGCGATATAAACAGCTCATCCCACATCCAGTCATTCAGGTCCTTTCTGTCTTATGGATTTGGGGATGTACTTGCCCACCCCAGCCCACCTCACCCAGAATAGTAGCTTCTGTGTGAGCATAAGATTGGAGGCAGCTTTTTTGGCAGCTTCCAGAGCTTTGCTATGCAAAGGTCAGTTGAGTTATTCATTAATAATGATAGAAACACAGACAATAGATTTTTCTGCTAGTGTTTAGTAAGTGATGTATATTTAGGGCTTAAGCTTTTTCACCAAGATATCCTATTCAGAGACATGAAGGAGGCACCTCACCTTGTCCTGAAACGCTGGCACTGATTCCAGAGGTAGCCAAACAAGGACTAGAACTCAAAGGATCCGGGTTCTGCTTCACTCTCTGAAGCAGCTTCTGTCCTCACTTTCATATTTGTTGCTACCCTTGAATTGGAGGGGGAAATGATGGTAAATTTCAGCTAGAGTTCTTGCAAGTCAAATTTGATCTCTTATTACCAATTGACAACAGTGGAAACTCTGAGATAATTTTCTTAAGACAAGTGACTTTTCCCCACCATTGATCTCAGAATTTACCCTGCCATTTTTGACTCTGTTCCCAAAACCAAGGATGAATAAAGTTAGGGCCACGCCTGGTGGTTCACCCATTGTTTGTGGTGAGGACAGTGTGTGAGACATCTGAATGCATAGCACAGCTTTGGGTCTCTTTGTCTGTCTGAGACAGAGCTTTTCTCAGGGGGATATTCGTAACATGGTCATCTCAGTCAGACCAGGCAATAATCTTCTAGTACTTATTTCAGCAAAGAGGCTCAGCAGCTTCATTATTCTAAACTTGGAAAACTGACAACAACAATACCACCAAATCTCACTTTATTTAAAATTGTAAAGGGAAGATGCCAGTTGAAATCTTTAGATGGTTTAAATTAAAGCTGCACTTTTTAAGAAAACAGACATGAAGAATGCAGCCTCACATTGTAATACATTGTAAAAACACTGTGATAGCTCACAAAATGTTGCCAAACCTAGACTCTGCCAGCCTCCCTCTCCTGCATAGGTAGGAATCAAGCATAGCATATTCATTGTCTGCAAACTGTTAGGTACTGGAAGACAGTTTGTTCTCTCAGGTGGTTGGTACATTTTTCCTTACTAATAATATCTTGCGAATGCAGTGTATTAGAGTTCTCTAGAGAAACAGGAGAGAGAGATTTATTTTATAGGTTGTTCCTATAGAGTGTATATGGAGTGAGGGAGGGAGATTTATTTTAAGGTTTACATGATTATGGGAACTGAAGTTCGTAGGGCTGACCATAAGAATGGAAATTGAGGTGATATTGCCATATTGGAGAATTACTTCTTCAGGAAAACTGTTTTTTAAGGCTTTCTTGATTGGGTGAGACTTGTCCACATTGTGGAGGGTAGTCTGCTTAAAGTTTACTGATTTAAATGTTCATTTGTTTTTACTGAGGTATAATTGACGTAGAGCATTATGTTAGTGTCAAGTGTACAGAATATAGTGACTTGATATTTGTATAAGTTGTGAAATGATCACAATGAGTGGGCACCATCACCATATAGTTGCATCTGCCACCATATATATCGACAAATGTTTTTTCTTGTGATGAGAATTTAGCAACCTTGAAATATGTAATACAGTATTATTAACTAATATGTTATATTCTCATGACTTATTTCATAACCAGAAGTTTATCCCTTTTGACCCCTTTACCCATTTTTCTTTCTCCCTGCCTCTGACAAAACCAATCTGTTCTCAGTATCTGTGAGCTCAATTTTTTTTTTTGGTTGGTTGTTGCTTTTTTTGTTTATGATTCTACATATAAATGAAATCATATTTTTGTATTATTTGTTGTTCTCTGTCTGACTTATTTCACTTAGTCATGTGCCCCACCTGTTTATGCCATTTATGTTGTCATAAATGGCAAGATTTCATTCTTTCTGTGTTGGAATATATATACAAACAACAACTTTTTTTTAATCTTTTTCTTTTTTAATTAAAAAATTTTGAGATAATGTTGGTTTACAACATTGTATATGTTTTAGGTATAGGTTTACATCTCTACAAATGCTTGTTACAAGCCTACTACTAAAGCACCAATAATCCTCCACCATGTCCCTTGAACTCCCACTCCCTTAGCTCCCCACACCCCACCCCACCCCTGATGTCCTCAGATCTGTAATCAGATTGCAAAGGTTTGTTTTGATTTGTTTCAAGGGTTGCTTGCTTTGTTTTTGTTTTTTTGTATTCCACATATAAATGAAATTATACTAAACCATATATTCTTTATCCATTCATCTGTGATAGACACTTAGTCCCTATCATGGCTATTGTGACTAATGCTGCTCTGAACATGGAAAGCTTAAATGTTAATCACATCTAAAAAGTATCTTCACAGCAGCATCTAGTGTTTTCCAAATAACTGGGAACTGTAGCCTAGCAAAGTTGACATGTGGAATTACCTATCACATGTAGTTATTTTGCTCTGTGGAAGCTCTTTTGCATTGCAGGACTTAATTGGGGTAACTGTTCAGCTCATTTTCCTCTATAGTCTAAATTGGGTACCTGGCTGCCAAAACCAAGCCCTCTCCCTTGACCAGGGGAAAAGTGCCAGGATGTTGCAGAAAGATAGAGGAGTTGTGCTCTCCCTCACTTGCTTTCTCCTCCTTTCTCTTCTCAGAGGTGCTGCTGAAGATGCATTCTGTTGGAATCTGCGGCTCAGATGTCCACTACTGGCAGCATGGTCGGATTGGAGATTTTATTGTGAAAAAGCCAATGGTGCTGGGGCATGAAGCTTCTGGAACAGTTGTAAAAGTGGGATCATTGGTCAAGCACCTAAAACCAGGTCAACACAGTCTTTCCTTGATAATGAATTTCATTCCACATAAATGTGTGTGCTTTATCTGGGCCAGGACCTGTGTTAAACACAGAGGATACAGCAGTGAATGAGACAGCAGTCTCGGTCTGGACAGACCTGAGACAGACAGATAGATCTTAATTACAGTTATGTTGAGGCCAGTGGAGGAGGATACAGAGTTCTCTCTAGGACTTCTCCCCAGATCCCTATCAAAGGGACAATTAATCCAACCCCTGAAGGCAAGTAAGAAATAAGTCAGGTAAAGGGCTGGGGAAAACCTTCCTGTCACAGGAACCACAAACTGCCTCCTCCTGCCAAGAATCAGGAACTTAAATGCAGTTTTTCATTTTACTGAATGCTGGGAAGCCATCAATATTTTGCTTACTTATTCTCCCAGAGGGAAGAATTCTCAATTATGGCAGATTGTGGGTTTCCCAATATGATGAATTAAATCCAAACTGTCTTGGCACAGCTAACAATTGCCTTTAACCCTCCTTTGCTGACGAGACCACTACACAGCCTGGAGATGATGTCAGATTATGCAGGGGACGGTGGGTTACAGAAGATGCCATTCTGTGTTAGATCTGAATCAGTAAATCTAAGGCATGGATGAATTCTAATTTACTTACACTCTGCCTATCTCTCTTATCACTTGAATTTCTTCTATAACACCTGCTCAAATAATTATAACGATAAATGTAGTAGTTAATACTACTAGCTTTTGCTACTGCTACTACTATCATCATCCCTACCTTTAGTAAGTACTATGTACAAGGACTCTACATGCTTTTCTCAGTACTTTAACACATAAAAAAAAACTTATAAAAATAGTTTAATATGTCTCTGCTTAGTAAAGGGCAGACCTCCCACCAGTTCTTCTCAGGCTTCTATCTAAGGAGGCTCCTAACTCCACTAGTAGGGGTGGGAGTCAGGAGTGACTGGGAAGGTATACAAAGAAATGAAATTTCTGAGGTACTGGCAAAGGTCTATCTTTTGATAGGAGTTTACACATCTATCAAAATTCATCTGATCTATACATGTCTAAATTTTCTCTTCAAAAAGAATCATAAACAGATGCTGAACTCTAAGTAATTATATGCAGGCTGCAGTATCTAAGGGTGAAGTGTGCTAATGTTTGCAACCTACTTTGAAATGCATCAGAAAAGAAGATGGACTGATTGATGGATAAAGGAGAGATGGGAGGGACGGATGCATGTGATGAAAGTGAATGAAGCTGAATGTTAATTGAAAAATCTAGATGCAGGATGTCTGCATGTTCCTTTTACAGTTCTTTCAACTATGCTGTCTATTTGATAATTTCCATAATTATTAGATAGAAGAGCAATTCTAAGGCTGAATCTCTAAGCAGCTATAGAGTAAAAGTACAATAGAGATTGCTATTCTGCAGCCTGAATGCTCCTCTCTGCTGCTTCAGTCTGAGCCCTTGACAGGTCATTTACCTTAGCAGTTCTGCTGACCAGGAATTTGTTGACTTGTAGTTATTGTCTAAACACACCCAGACTGAATAAGAAACACCATAATAATGGCTCTAGTGTTTGTCAAGGCTTTCTTCCATGTTTTCAAACCATTTGAAAAAAAAATTGTCTGCAAATTCCACACACGAGCTCCTTCTTTTGCAGAAGTAAGAGATGGGAGCTAAACTTGGTTTGCCTTAGAGATGGAATAGGTCCTGTGTTTCCAAGTTGAGAGGTGGCTATGGAGCTAGAGGGGCAGGTTGACTTCCTGCAGGAGTTGGTAAAAGCACAATCAAACCAGTCTGTGGAGAAGTGGGTGGTCATTTTCTCTGAGTGAGTCAATGCCACCTCCCATGTAAAGCACTAGCAGGCTGACCTTCCCTAGGGCACCCAGGGAAGAGGGCACCAATTGGGCCTGATTTCCCCATCTGGCATCTGCCCATGAGCACAAGTCCCTTCACAGCATCTCTGCTCCTACCCATGTTTTTCTCTCCAGGTGATCGTGTTGCCATCGAGCCTGGGGCTCCCAGAGTAACTGATGAATTCTGCAAGATTGGTCGATATAACTTGTCGCCAACCATCTTCTTCTGTGCCACACCCCCTGATGACGGGAACCTCTGCCGCTTCTACAAGCACAATGCTGACTTCTGTTACAAGTTAGTATCCACTGCCCGACTGTGCCACCTGGGACAGCTTCCTCTCCTTTCCTTTGGTGTTCTTTCTGCGAGTTTCCTGTGGTGATTTCTTTATTCTCTTCAGTTCATGATTCCAGACAAGAGGCATCCCCTGCACAGTTCTGTGTTTCTTGGTGGCATTGAGGGAGGATAGCTTGACTAGAGCTAAGACTTATTTTCAGTGCTTGGTTTTGGTCTTTTCATCCTAACTTTCCCTCTTCAAGAGCAGCAATAGCAAACTGTTGCGAAATCACTCAGTCCTCTCTAGCTGTCCTGGCGGTAGCTTGTGGTTTGTCCTCCTGGTTTCCACTGCAGCTACAGCGAAGAGAACTGACATCAGCAGTGATCTTGATCATGATAGCAGCAAGTGAGGTTTACCAAAGTGGCCTGGCATAGAGCGAGGTGCAAGTGTCGGGACAGACCCTTGATACACTCACTCCTAGCAAATGATTCTGAGGAAATGACTTAGCCTTCCTCTGCTTCACTTTCACTTAATAAGGTTAAATAAAGGCAATGCATGTAAAGTCACATGCCTGGCATTGTGCTAATAACTAATGCTGTACGTGCCTCACCTGACTTAACCATCATAAGAATAATCATGAGGGCCTCCCTGGTGGTGCAGGGGGTTACATTTCAGCACTATCCACACCCACTGCATCATGAGTTCAACCCCCGGCCAGGGAGCTGACCCACATGGTGCAGCAGACCTCTCCTGTCTCACCCACTGCTCCCCTCTGCAGTGTATTTCAATAGATTCTCCTGTTCTGCTCCCCACTCTGTCTCTGGTGAATCCTCTTACCTCCCGCACCTCTGGCCTACATGTACCCCATCTCTTGTATGCATAAATAAATAAAATAAATCTAAAAAAAAAGAAGAATCGTGAGGTGGGCACCACTACTGCAGTTTCATGTAGGGGTAAACAGAGGCTGAAGGAGGCTAATTGACTTGGGCACAAAGCAGATAGGAATCAAGACAGAACAACTGTGATTCTCTCTCTTTTTTTTTAAGATGTATTTATTTATGCATACAAACTAGGGTGCAGGCCAGAGGTGTGGGGCGGCGAGAGGGTTCACCAGAGACAGTAAGGAGCAGAACAGGCAGATCGACCAAAATACACTGCTGAGGGGAGCAGCGGGCAGGCAGGAGAGGTCTGCTGCACCATGTGGGAATCTCCCTGGCCAGGCATCGAACTCCCGCTGCAGCTGCCCACAGCTCCACAGCACTGCACTTAACCTGTTATGCTACCAGGGAGGCCCGACTGTGATTCTCAATCTCCTGCCCTCAATCTCAATGCTCACTCCCCAACCCCAACTCCCAAGATGGTCTTGGCGTGAGTGGTTATGTCTGGCAGAAGCAAAGTACTGTGTGATCTGCATGGGCCTCAGCCCATGGAGCTCTGGAAGGCTGGTTTGCTGCTTTTCTTCTGGTTCGACTGGGTGAGTTTTCCCACCACCCCATCTGGCCCCAGAGGTCGCTCTCTCAGCTGGGAAGGGGCTTGTGTGGTGGAGGCCAGGTGCCAGTCACAGAAAGGCAGTCCCACAGATCTGAGTTTTCTAGTGCCCACTGGAAGCCTGGAGAGGAGTCACAGTTCAGAGACTTCATGATGAGTTTGAGGTCAACACCTGAATCTTCTCTGGAAGAAAACAGGTTACTTGGGCAGAGTGTTCCTTTCAGCAAGTGGTCCCTGAACCAGCCATATTTTCTGGTCATCGGCATGGCTCTTCTCGCACAAGATCTAGTGGTAGAGCTTGTGACGAACCATTGTCCTTTGCCTTTTACCAATTATGTGACCTTTAAATCTCAATATACCTGCCTGTAAAATGGAGATAAGAATAGCACCAGTATGAAGAAATGCATAGGCTTGTTGATAGACTTTAATTATAAAGGCATATCACGTACTCAGCATAGCCATGATCTTGTACTGTGGCAGATGAAACAAGGTGAAACCCAAAAGGGAGCCTTGCACTAAAGGGTGCTGATTTGTAGGGAATGGTGGGGGAGAGGGTGTTCCAGTTGGCAATGGCAATGGGAAGACGGAGGATAATCTAGGAGATGTGCATCCCCCGCCTCTCCTCGCCTCCAGGCTACTTTCTGCTTGTGTCCCCTGCCCAGCCCTGGACCCGCACCGCCTCTCTGGTTTCTCTTTGTGAGGATTCCAAGACTACCACAGAACTTTTATTAGTTACCCACCTTATTTTCTTTCTATCTTCCTGCTTCCTGCTTGGCTTCTTGAATATCTTTTTTTACCCCTTTTCCTGTTCCTGTAACCCTATCATGAAAACCACCAAATTGCCTTGTCATTCTTGGTATTTACAAAGTCATGAAAGGTTAGGGCTGCAAAAAAAACTTAGGAGTTCCTCTCTTCCAAGCCCTATAGAGTGTTGTAAACCAATGTTACAATAAAAAATAACTCTTGAAAGTAAAATGAAAAGCTAATAAAAAAATAAAAGAAACTTAAGAGTCCTCTTAGCTCCCTTACCCCGAAACCCCCACTGAAGAAGTTTGGGGAAGGAGGTGACTCTCCCCAGTAACTCTCCCAAGGCTAGTGCAGAGGGGCTGGGCCCCAGGGCCCCTTGCCCGGGGCTTTTGCCCCTGCACCAGGCTGCCGTCGGCTGGCATTGCCATCATATATGATAAGGCCGTAACTCCGCTCATCAGTGGGTAATTTCCCAGATAACAATTCTCTCTTATCCTTTTCCTCCTTGGCGTTATTTTTAGAAGTCAGAGGGAAGTGATGGTTCTTCACCAAAGGTCCCCCTCAGCTTATAGAGCCAACACAGGCTTGGGGGAAGGCGCAGTGTGTCTGAGAGAGCCTGGTTGGGGGGTCCTTGAGAGAGTTTTGGAGCCTTTGTTAATTTATTTCAAACTTGTTTCCCTTATATAGAATTATAGGGTAGGGAATGGGGTAGAGGGTGAAACAGCAGTCAGAGGGAAGGAGAGTGGATTGTAGGGGCAAGCGGTGTCAGGAGAGAAGCAGAGGGAACGAGAAGAAAACCCTGGCGGGCCGCAGCCAGGCTTCTTGTTATTCATCCTGTAGAGGATCAATCATGAACAATGAAAGAAAGATGATGGGAATGAACTCATGGTTTGACTGCCTTTTTTTATTTTTGGAATTTAAGGGTGTTTGTGTTTCTGCATCTGGAGTTTTGGGAGCACTTGAAGGGAGGGACTAGCAGAAATTAGATACTAACTCCAGAGCTGCTTATAGCAGGAGGGAGCTGATATGGGACAGGCAGAGTATGTGGTAGCAGGAGACCTGGATTTAAGTCTTGCTTTTCTACCCACCAGCCTCGTAATATTGGACCTATCTCTTAATGGCATTGAGCTTTAGCTTCCTTGTCTGTAGAATTAAGATAAAAATAAAGCCTGCCCTTCCTGTCTGTTAAAGGTCATGGTGAGGATTCAATAAGACAGTAACAAGAAGGCTCTCTAATCTCTAAAGCCTTATGTAAATATTTGTTGTCATCATCAGTGCAATGTTAGTAAGATCACGATGCCAGTGAACTCAAAAGTGAAAGCCAAGCACAAAAAAAGAAAGAAAGAAAGGGAAAAAAAGCCAGCCAAGCACCCAGTGGTATAGGTGACACAGCATTTCATTAGTTGTATGGGAGACATTCTCCTTGCAACCTGACCTGGGGCAGCCAGCAGCTGCTGCCATTACATGTGGTTCCTCTGGAACATGTCATAGGGGGTTCCTGAGTAAGTGTTTGTAAAACTGCTGCTGATCAGGGTTGTTTGCTAAAGTGAAACCAGAAAAGCTGTAAGTTTGAGAAATAGATAACATGCTAGAATGAGGTTATGTTACCCCCTCATTAAATGAGCTTTTCAATTATCAAGGATAGCCTTGTATTGGAAAGCGTGTAATAGGAAACATGGACTCCATTCACAAAAGTGATTTCTCCAAAGAAAAGTATTTTCAGAGCAGGGCAGTGTGGGATGGGCTCTGGAATCATATGTGGCTTCTAATTCACACCCTTTTAGCTCCTCACTAGCTTTGAACCTTTGGAGCAAGTCAGTGAATCCTTGAAACCGTGATTTCTTCTGTAAAAATGGTGTAAGAATGCCCATCACAGAATTGTCCTAAGGATTTACTTGAGTGAATATATGTAAATTGCAGAGCACATGGCCCAGCATGTAAATAAATGCTCACTAACTATTAGCTCTTGTTATTATTGTTAACCCAAGGGGGACTAACCACAGTTGTTCAATGACTCTCCAGGCTTCCTGACAATGTCACCTTTGAGGAAGGGGCCCTGATTGAGCCTCTGTCTGTGGGGATCCATGCCTGTCGGCGAGCTGGCATCAGCCTTGGGCACAAGGTCTTAGTGTGTGGAGCTGGTAAGAAACACATGGCACCTGGTTGTGAGTTCACTAACTAGGAATGTGGGGACCTTCTGCCCATCTCGTCCCTCCAAGGGCTGAAATTCGTCCTAGAGTCTTTCTGGGTCAGGGAGGCTTAGCGTGTCCATTCCCTCAGTGACCCACACTTCACTGAATAAACTGTCTGCAGACATGAAGTAATTACTGTTATTTTTCTAGGCAAAAGAAATTCATTTTCTTTTTAAATGAATTCATTTTATTCATTAAAGAACATAACGTGGGATTATTTTTCAACTGAGCATGAAACTAGGGAAGCATTTTTATAGCTAAGGGGAAGGGCAGCTTTTAGAACTTTCATGTCCATGAGCGAAGTGGGCTCCCGGCCCATCCAGGAATGAGGTAGCACCTGCTCACGACCAGTGGGAGGAGTGACATCCAGCCATGAGCTAGCACCCTGGCCACTTAAGGGCCACTTAAGGGTCACTGTCCCCTCCCCTGCTCCCAGCCACCTGAACCAGCCTTGGCGATCCCAGACAGAATCATTTTAGGCTTCCAACTCCTGGTTATCCAGACAGCATGCTCACATGGGTGTAATTGGTGTTCCTCATACACTGTTGTGATTTTCTTTAGAACTTCCTCAGAGGGGTGATGGATATAGGACAGATTTGTCTCGATGAGCCAGCAAGACTGTAGGACTCGGGTGACAGATTTTTAAAAATACTTTTTTGTCATAAAAAAAGAAGATCAGTCATACAGACATAACATATAACACATGAGCACACACAAACAGAGCACACACACATAAACAGAAATTCATCTACAGCCCCATCAACCATTAGCCTGAGAGAATCACTGTTAACATTTTTCTTTTCCTAAATGAGATCATGCTGAAAATTCTTTATTTTGCCCCCTCTTTTTTTATGAATATATTGTAAACAATTTTCCATGACCATAAAGAATTATGACATAAATTTTAATAGTTGTGTAGTATTCCACTGTAGCTTATATAACTAGTTGCCTTTCTATTGAGCTTTTCAGGCATTTTCCAGTCTTTTGCCTCCTGGGGGAGCTCACAAAATTATTTTCAAGGAGAGTGTCAAAAAAGTAGATTCCCAGAGATATTTTACATAACCTCACTTTGTCAGTCTGGTTTATTGTTTTAAAACCACAGTGCCAGCCTCCCTGGTGGCGCAGCGGTTGAGCGCTGCGCTGTGGAGCTGTCCGCAGCGCGCGTTGCGAGTTCGACGCCCAGCCGGGGAGAATCCCACATGGTGCGGCAGACCTCTCCTGCCTCGCCCGCTGCTTCCCTCAGCAGTGTACTTCTGATCTGCCTGTTCTGCTCCCCACTCTGTCTCTGGTGAACCCTCTCACTGCCCCACACCTCTGGCCTGTACCCCAGCTTGTATGTATAAATAAATAAATCTTAAAAAAATAAAATAAAATAAAACCACAGTGTCATATGCCTACAGATATTATGGGAAAGCTGATGCTTTCCTGGGCTGGTCCTTGGACCCTGGAGCATTTTGTAGTTGTTGGAGCAGCTGGGTAAGCCCACTATGCCAGCTCCCTTTAAGGATACCCTCCGGGGTGGTCCTCTGAGGGCGTCTGAAGAGGTTATATCTCTCATGGGGAGATGTGACAGGTTCTAAGGTGGGGTCAAAGAGAGAACAGGAAAATGTCTCCAGACCTTCTGAGACTTCGCTGAACTAATATGTTTCCTTCAACCCTCTGGTTCTTGAGATTACTCCCAAGCAGTGCCCAAGAGTAAGAGAAAAATGTCTGGCACTGAGGAATGAAAGAAACAAAATATAACCCAACACTAAAAGCAGATTACACCTAGAGAAAAATTACTCATGCATTCATTTATTTAGGCATTCAACAAACAGTTGTTAAGATCTCACTATGTGGCAGTGGCATAGATGTTAGAGGTACGTGAAAGATATGGTTGCTGAACAGGGACTGGAATGAGGGGCTGGGGGAGATGATGTTTAATATTTCACAAACATCTTTCATTTCCTGCTTTATTTAGGGCCTATCGGAATGGTCACTTTGCTTGTAGCCAAGGCAATGGGAGCAGCTCAAGTGTTGGTGATGGGTAAGAACCACTGTTAACATTTTGGCATAGAATCTTTCAATTATTTTTTTTTTCATAATGAGATCATGCTGAAAATGCTTTATTTTTCTTACTTAAAAAAAAATCAATATATTGTGAAAATCTTTTCCATCACAGTAGTTAATGAATTATGACTAACTTTAACAGCTGGTAGTATTCCACTATAGTCCACTTCTTTCCTTTTAAATCTCTTTGAGGGGGGCTTCCTGGTGGAGCAAGGGGCTAAATCTCAGCAATGTGAAGCTATCAGCAGCCACTGCAGTGCAGTTTGATTCCCGGTCAGGGAACTGACCCACATGGCAGAGCAGACCTCTCCTGTCTTTCCCACTGCTCCCCTCAGCAGTGTATTTCAGTAGATGCACCTGTTCTGCTCCCCACTCTGTCTCCGATGAATCCTCTCACCCCCACACCTCTGGCCTACACCTCAGCTCTTGTATGCATAAATATATAAAATCTTTAAATCTCCTTGAATGGGAAACAGCTTGGCCTAAAGTTTATGTTGGAGACATGAGGCCTATTCCCTTCCTACCCTTCCTAGGGTACCTGAGTTTCTAAAGGGGTTCTTCTCTTATTTCCTGAGTTCCATGTTTGAAGAGCCCACTCAGGATATGACCAAGTTAGGACTCAGGAGGGGACGCTTTTGTGAAGCTGCTGGGAGAGGGTGGCTGCAGTGGAGAAGACCTGGCTCTGTGTGTGTGGGCCTCAGAAGCCCCATACTGCCCACCCGGTCCTAAGAGAAGTCTCAGCCCCTGGTCCACCTAGGAGGCAAAGAAGGGTGTGTGTGTGTGTGTATGTGTGTGTGATATGGAGTTATTGGAGTGTGTGATATGTTTATCACACACGGTGTGTGGGGGTAAGACTTGAGTGTGTGTGTGTGTGTGTGTGTGTGTGTGTGTATATATATATACACATATGGAGAGATTGTGAGAGCACGTGCAGGAATATGTGTGGAACTGTGCAGTATGTATGGAAACACGAGTGTAGAAGTGTGTGTGTGTGTGTGTATGTGTGTGTGTATAAAAAGTATAGAGAGTATATATGTGAGAGAGTGAGCAGAGAGATTATCTAGAGGTATGTAAATGTGTGTGTAGAGTTGTGTGCTGTGAAAGATTGTGTGTGAGGGGAGAGTATGTGTGTTTTGTGTGAGGAGAAGGTGTCAGAGAGAAAGAGAAGCTTGTGGTGTGTGCAGGAGTGTGTGAAGGTGTAAAGAGTAGGGTGTTGGCTTGGCAGCAGAACCCACTACCCCAGAGCTTCCTTGCCATTAGAACCCACACCTCCGTTTTTAATTTTCTTCATAATCAGCTGTCCATTTCTCAGTCTGAAAGAAACTTTTGTTCAACTTTAGATCTGTCTGCCTCAAGGTTGTCTAAAGCCAAGGAAGTTGGCGCTGATTTTGTCCTCCAGGTCTCCAAGGAGACCCCTCAGGAAATTGCCAGTAAAGTGGAAAGTCTTCTGGGCTGCAAGCCCGAAGTCACCATCGAGTGCACAGGAGCAGAGGCTGCCATCCAGACGGGCATCTACGTGAGTGGGATGAGGGCATCTGAGGCTGGGGGCAGCTTCTGGGAGTCCGTGCAGGCTAGTGAACGGAGTAGAAGTCAGTTGACTCCACTGACTGGCTGTGTGTGACTTCCAAGGAATATTAAGTAATCTCTTGGTATCTTTGTTATCTCTCTTGTGGATATATGACATCTGTCTCACATCCTCTTTGACTAATGGTGAGCCTAGGTAAAAGCCTAGGTGGACCTTGAAAACTGTAAGTGATCTGCACCTCTAGTACAGGGAGATGGTTATGATCATATCTGTGATATGAGAGTAGTAGAAGGTCCAACAGGCAGAACTGGGACCCATGCCTTAGTTGAGTGTGGTAAATCCCTATCTTGTTTTACTGGGGAAGAGGTGCAGTCTTGGATCATTGACGCAGTGATTACAGCCATTAATCCAGTTAGAAAAGTGAGGTGATTTTTCAAGGTCATAGTTGGCTACCATTCTCTTCCAAAACAATGAACAGATAAGCTGCCAATACCTGATTCACCCCTGACTGAAATAGCAATTTATGGGAAATTGGTGGGGGTGAAAAAAAACAGGGATAGGAGTGGCATCAATCAAAGTATGAGGAAAAGAGGGAAGAAATAATACTTTCTAGGACTCAGTCCTACTGCATGCCCGGTCCTGTGCTGGGTGCTTTACAAATACGGTGCCTACTCTGTATAATGGCCATAAAAATTAGCCAGGTGACTTGCCTTGAGCACACTGAGCTTTCCTTTTTCTGGTTGCTTGGGAGAGGTAGGAAAGGAGGGGACAAGGACTCACATGACGAGGGTGCTAGGGTGGGAGGGGCTGGGCTGGGCTGGGGAGGGCCGGCAATTGCTACCCTTGGACACTCCTATTGAACACTCCTAAGACCTCCCAGACTTTCCCCACAGTAGCTCTGGCTTCCTTCTTCCTTCTGAGTCAAAGCTGGGTCATATGCAAAGGAGTTCTGCCCTATGCACCATATTCTGGACAAAACTGACCCCTGGAGCTATATGGCACAGCTGTCAGACACGACACCTGGCAGGTCTGCCCATTCCTCCTCCTACCTGGATGCCATGGTATTGGGGGCCCAGGGAGTGATGGGAGGAGGGAGGAGCAGGCACCACCTCCACTCAGTGCTGAGTCTCAGCTGGAATCAGCCAGCCCTTTCCACCGCTGTCAGAGATGTTGGCCTCAAGGTGGGAAAGGGCAAAGGGAACCAAAAAGAGAGGGTAATGGGTCAACCTGAGGTGACTGACTTAGTGTCACGTACCTTGAGGGCAGTAACTGGAGTAAGCTGTGTTGACTGTCGCAAAGGTTATTAGCAGATAAATGAGTCTTACCCCAGAGAGAGTGATTTAAAGACATGACTTCTGCCCTGACTGGAGAGCATTTGGGAACAGTTGGCTTCTCCAGCCTGTTGCCAGGCAGCCTGAGATAGACATGGAGGTGAACCAAGAGCCTCACCAGCCTGAAATGGTGCCTCCCCTGATTAGGAAGTGGAGCCATCATGCTCAGCAGGTGCTGTAGAGTAATGCTACAGTCCGCCCCGCCAAAGGACAAGTTAGTTAGGCGCCTTACATGGACATACCTGAGAGTCACTTTTCTGCCCGTCATGACAACAGAATACTTGTGCATAGACATGGTAAAAAGTGGGGTAGAATTGATGTCATCTCCTTGGTGACACCTACCAAACAATGATGAGCTAGTCCAAACACTCCTTTGCCTGTGATCAACAAACTGCTGATCTTCTGGCAGCCTGGGATGACCAGTAGAGCATTGTTCCTCCTCATCCTCACCAGGCAGAGAAAAAATGCTGTTATGGAAATGATTTTCCTGGGAAATTGTTCAGTCAAGAGTGTTCCGTGGCTCACTCACAACTTTGGGTCCTCTCTCCCATTTTTCCAGTGGGGACTACAACATTGTCCAGTTGTGAGAGTCCCTCAGCCTTACCCGCAGTATCCATGTCACATGTGATTTGTAAGTGACTCTGTGCTTTTGTAAAAATAGAGAACACACCAAACACTGAGCCCGCCCCAGTGTCCAGCACTGTGACTGTCACAGCCCTGCCGGGAGCCGTCATCCTGTTCTTACACGTGAGGCAGCTGCTGACAGGGCCAGTCCACAACATGGAACATAGTGACCCTCAAGATCTCTGGAGCAGGGCCTCCCTGGTGGTGCGACAGGTGAAGCGCAGCGCTATGGATCTGTGGGCGGCTGCTGTGCGAGTTCGATGCCCAGCCAGGGAGATTCCCACATGGCGCAGCAGACCTCTCCTGCCTCGCCCGCTGCTCCCCTCAGCAGTGTATTTCGGTCCATCTGCCTGTTATTCTCCCCACTCTGTCCCTGGTAAACCCTCTTACCACCCCCACCTCTGGCCTGCACCCCAGCTTGTATGCAAAAATAAAATAAATCTTTAAAAAAAAAAGATCTCTGGAGCAGGCACAGCTCTCACGTAGGATTGTGTGAAGACTGTCCACATTTTGTTTGGAGAAGTTCCATTCTCTGGTCCACTCCACGGAGGGGACTGATAAAGCAGATATTCAAGAAAGACAGAATCCTCTGTGATAGACTGTGGAATGACAATATTTCTAAATGCCAACCAACCTCTGTGTACAAGACAACTTTTAAACTATAGAATTCCACTATTACTCCTCTCCCCACCCTCCCGCAATTTATATGGAGCTAGATAGTTTTCTTACCAAGAGTGTAGTTTCTTAGAGGTTTCACAGAAGTCCTGTCTTGTGGATGGGCATGCTGGAGGAGGAGCAGGGCTGAGAAATAGTTGCAACTGATGCCAACACCTGCTACTGAATTCTTAAAACTTTGAAACATGCTCAGAGACTGCTGAAGACCACTCTTGTTTGTAGGGAAGATTTTCATGGTGTGTAGGGAAGTTTGGCTATTTTTTGGGATGTTATGGGCCATAGAGGATGCTTTTCTGTACCTGGGCCTCCATTGCTGAACTGTATTATCTCAGGATCTTTAAAGATGATGATGTTTACGCTGCTACTAGGTTGAGTTTGGGGACATGTTGAAAATTCAACTGTGTTGAATGTTTGTGTTTTTTTTTTTTTTAAAGATTTATTTTATTTTTTATTTTATACATACAAGCTGGGGTACAGGCCAGAGGTGTGGGGTGGCGAGAGGGTTCACCAGAGACAGAGTGGGGAGCAGAACAGGCAGATCAGAAATACACTGCTGAGGGGAGCAGCGGGCGAGGCAGGAGAGGTCTGCCACGCCATGTGGGATTCTCCCTGGCCGGGCGTCGAACTCGCGTCGCCGCTGCCGACAGCTCCACAGCGCAGCGCTCAACCGCTGCGCCACCAGGGAGGCCCTGTGTTGAATGTTTGTATGCTTACCTGATGCCACGGGAAGATGTTTATATGATGACTGTGCTTTGGGGAGTGAGAAGTATGAATTTTCTTATCTTCTGGATTTTCTTGTTCTTACCTCCTCTTCAGGCCACTTGTTCTGGTGGGACCCTTGTGCTCGTGGGGCTGGGCTCTGAGATGACCCACGTGCCTCTGGTGCACGCAGCCATCCGAGAGGTGGATATCAAGGGCGTGTTTCGATACTGCAACACGTGAGTATGTTATGGGTATGGTGAGGAGGCAAGCAGTCAGCAAGACCAGGACAGGCCCATGTGGCCTCTGGGACCAAGAGTTCCTGCCTATATATTCATGAGGTGTACTCCTTGGCCAGACTGACCGCCATATAATCTGATTTTGGTAGGGATCCTAAGAGAGACCATTCACACCTGGCTAAAGAACAGAAGGGCAGAGACGTTGGGTGGGGAGTGGTTTGGAGGATTTGAAGCATGCTCTTCTTGGTGTTTGCCACTCATCTCCCAGGGCTTCTCTTTTCCACTTCCTTAAGGGGCCAATTCTCCATTTCTCCCCTTTAAAGGGAAGGAAGAAAAAAAGGAAGACAACAGCAAGTTGGGAACCAAATCCCTTGGTTCCCGCTCCTGAGCCTAGTGGCCTGCTCTGGAAAATGAGTTTTAATTTGCCCACCCCATGTTCTGAGGGTTCCACCCTCTCCCTGATAGGGTTCTCTGTCTTGAACAAGCTGCCCCAGCAGTGTCCCTTACTCCTACCTTTAGAATCTGTAATCGTTCCCCCAGAAAAGTGCTTAGTTTCCAGTAAACTCTGCCAAGTTGAGCTGTTAAGGGGTGTGACAGGATTATACAATGCTGCCTCCCTGAGGTTTATCTGCATTTTCTCAGTAGCCTCCATTTGCTTTATGCCTTCATGCCAAAGGAATTCTAGGCCTTGTGGTGTCATTACAAAGTAGAGGGTGGAATGGGGGAGGGGGAATTTAGGAACAGGCTCTGTATTTCCAGATTACAAGTCAGAAAATTACTTCTACTGCTATTGATCTGTGGAATTGACCTTGTAGAATCACAGCGCTATAAAGAAAGATGGCCAAGTTGGTCTTGGTCTTCGTAGTTTGGGGGATATGACTCTTTCCTCCCAAAGGTTGAATGTAATACTTGTGATCTTTTACAGGTGGCCGGTGGCAATTTCAATGCTTGCATCTAAGTCTGTGAATGTAAAGCCCTTAGTCACCCATAGGTTTCCTCTGGAAAAAGCTCTGGAGGCCTTTGAAACATCAAGAAAGGGGTTGGGTTTGAAAGTCATGCTCAAGTGTGACCCCAGTGACCAGAATCCCTGATATTAATTGGGATCTGCCTTCATCCCCATTCTCTCAGCATCTCAGAGCCAAGGGCTGGGTGGGGGTGAGCTTTGTTGCAGTAATAAGAATAGTAGTAAGAATAATTAAAATAATTCATTTCAAGCAGAGAGCTTTACACAGATGAGTTGCAGTGCCTTAAAACCCAAGTGGGAATGGTTTGGGGGAACTTGCAGCTAGAATGACCTGCTCGTGCTGAGTAAAACTCAGCAACTAGAGCAGAGCTGGTCAGGACTGTGCTGTGACATCCCCTTCTTCCTGGAGTGTTGTTGTTGAGCAAGGAAAGAAATCTGCCCATTGTGTTCCTAGTTCCACTGTGTCTGTGACCAGGTCAGGGATGGGGCCTCAGTTATGAAGAGAACTCTAATAAGGCTTGACTAACCCAAAAGCTAATTTGCACAAAAATTTGCAACTCAGGATCTCGGATGGGGGCCGGGGGTATCGGCAGTTTTAATTTAGAGCACAGTATTTCTAGATATACGCGTTATTAATTTGGTTGGATGGTGAAAGGAGAATAAAGGACTGGCCTTCCTGGGTCTAAGATAATTTTAAAACCAATCAAACACATAAAAACAATATCTCATATGAGATTAAACCTGCTTGTCTTCTCCAAAAGTCAGGCAACTTCCCAACACTGTTTGAAATATGCCTGTTCCTTAAGTCCTGTGTAAATTACTTTGTAAGGCGAAGCACCATCTTACCCAAACTTACCACCCTCACCCTTCACGAGGGGTGGCCATTGCAGGCTCCTTTGTCACTAGGCAACCAGGAGCCTCCTGTGTGAGGACCCTCACATGGAGTCCTCTTGAAAGGCCTTAAATCCTGCCTCTGACTAGTCCAAGTCTGTCTTACCGGCCTCACAGAATTGGTATCCCCTTCTGGGCTCAAACTCTCATGATTATTAGATAATTCCATTAAATCTGATAATTAGAAACAGAAAACCTTCCTCCTTCTCATAGCTACTTAAGGCTCTTGGTATCTTTCTGTCTTATTTTAGTCCTGGGGTTTTCCTTTTAAAATTTAGATGCAAATCACATTATATGCATTTGTGACTTTGAGAGTGTTAATCAAGAATGAGGATATAGTAGACGTAACATAACTTGGGCTTGGAAGTTTGAAGAGGTTCTGCTTTTCTTATGACAACGGAAGGATGTGACAGTGTCTGGAGTTCCTCAAACTGCTTCGAACAATAATCCTGCTTCAAAATTCAATAAATTCTGCTTGTCTGCCTGATCACTGCTGCCATTTGTGTCCCTGTTTAGGGAGGGGTGGACTTAGGTTCCCCATTTCACAAAGGGAAGGATCGAGGATTTTTGAAAATGACACTTTCTGCGTCAGATATAATTTCATTGACTGTTGGAAATTTACGCTATTGTCTAATCCTCACAGCAGTTGAATACATGATTATTTTGCAGCTAAGGAAATAGAGAAATTAAGTAATGTGCTCAATGTCACACTGTTTTTTTCTCACATGTTATCTCTGGAGGAGGGTAGGACCTTGAGACTTTTGTACACACACTCACACACGCATACTCACTCAGCAGCCACACTGCCCATTTGTGCTTCCTCCTCTGAGTCCTTTTGCTTTGACTCAGACTTGCCCACTGCCTTCTTTTTGAAACTCCTTTCAGCTCAATGGTGTGCAAAGTACCTTGAAGGTAGAACATGAAAGCCGCCTTCCCTTTCCAGAAGGAAAACTTCCAATAGGAACGCCCGAGTGAAGTAGACTCTGTGTTAAATTCACATGTAACTGCTTTTCCTCAGTGGTTTGGTGGAGGGAGAAGAGCCCCGAAACGGAAAAGGTCTTAAGAGGTGCAGGGTAGGGCCTCCCTGGTGGCACAGCGGTTGAGCTGTCAGCAGCGCAAGATGCGAGTTCGACGCCCAGCCGGGGCGGATCCCACATGGTGCGGCAGACCTCTCCTGCCTCGCCCGCTGCTCCCCTCAGCAGTGTATTTCTGATCTGCCTGTTCTGCTCCCCACTCTGTCTCTGATGAACCCTCTCGCCACCCCATGCCTCTGGCCTGTACCCCAGCTTGTATGTATAAATAAAAAAAAAAAAGAGGTGCAGGGTACACCTGGCAGAATAGGCCTACCACGGACAGAAATGAGTCACATCTTTCACAACTATGACTGGGCTGAATCTTCAAAGTCAAAGAGTTGGAGCCTCCATTTTCTGGTCTGTTCACTGGACTTCCTGATGCCTGCTGTGCAGGGGCAATTACAGAGATTAAATAGACTGATGGGAAATAGCCGTTGAGGAAATATGTCCCATTTCCAAATCCCCTCACAGTTCTCAAGCTACTGTGACATAGCCATGACACAACTTGGGCTTGGAAGTTTGAAGAGGTTCTGCTTTTCTTATGACAACAGAAGGCTGTGACAGTGCAGAGTGTGACAGCAGAGTTTCTCATACTGCTTTGAACAATAATCCTGCTTCAAAATTCAATAAATTTTGCTATCTGCCTGACCACTGCTGTCATTTGTGTCCCTGTTTAGGGAGGGGTGGATTTAGGTTCCCCATTTCACAAAGGGAAGGATTGAGGATTTTTGAAAATAACACTGGCAAGATAGGCCAGTGTGATGCTTTACTGCTTTCCAAGTAGGGGTCGAGAGGGTAATGGGAGAGGAGAAAGTATGGGTGGGCCAGGAAGTGCTGGCTGTTCAGGGTGTCCTGGTGGTGAGAGGGCCCAAGTCAATATTATTGAGCTGTGACAGGCTTCCTGGCCTTTGCATCCTTATTGAAAGGTTTCCCACCCTCCCCTGGCTGTTCAGATAGTCTCCTCAGAGTGCCAGTGTTGGGAGCAGCACAGGATGAGAGAGATTACTCAAGGTCCATGTGGAGCAATGAGAAGCTACACCAGAAATAATGTGCAGGCCCCATCCAAAGGCGGTCTGTTTATTAGGATAAAGTACAAAGGTGGGGCAAGTAGGTAGGAAGTGTACGTGATCCCACTAGTCAAAACTTATTATCTCTATTCCAATATCTGCCTACTGTTTTCGGCAGATACTGACTTCCCAATATGTTCCTCATACCAGGACTTTTGCCTTTGGTGAGAGGCCCCCTGCATGACCTAGCACCTAGCTGACAAGCAGGGATTCTGGGCACCGAGACAATGTCCCTGAGAACAAGGGGCACTGGGGACCCCACATTCAGAAGGGGTTACAGGGAGTCCGTGAAGTCATTTCTCCTACTGCCTCTTCTAGGGGCTCAATAACCATCAATTGACTCAGTGAATCAGTACCGGAACGAAAAATGTGAATTCCCCACAAGTTCCCCAACCTTGGGTGGCCCTATCAGCCTCTGTGTGCTCTGTCACTAGGGCCTGGTACCTTGTTCACTTCAGTCAACACTGGGGGCCCCACCCAGCAAGCCACTCCCAGCACCTGGGTGGGGTGTAAATGTAGAAAGCTGGAATAAGGACCCTGACGCAGATGTGAAGTCACTGCTGGACTTCCAACCCCTGGCTCTCAGACTACCCCAGTCTCACTTCCATGTGGTGCAACTCTGACTCTTTTTGGTTCCTTTTTGATCTCTTTGTGAGCTAGGGGCCTGTGGGGAAGTTGTTTGGGCCAGAGGTTGAGTAATGGTCAGGAGAGACAGATTTTCTGGGTGTTTGCCTTTTCCCAGAACTTTTCTCTGCACGTGATCTCAGCTGAGGCTTGGATACAGAAATGAAATGAACAGCCCACATCCCTGGAGGGCAGGCAGGTCTCTGCTGTCCAGGTGGGCCCTCTATACCAAGGGTCCTCAGGGCTCAGGGAGGGAGTGGGATGCAGAAGGGGCCTGCAGTGAACTGGTTGGTCTAGAAGCTAATTGGCAACGGAGGCCAATCTTGCCTTTGCGGCAACAGTCGATGCTTCCTGGGCAATCGCCACTGTGAAGCTGTGAGGCTGGGCTTCCACAGGCTCCACGCCTCACTCCCAGTTTCCCTTTCCTCTTAATCCCTTGGCTGAGTCACATACTGAGCTCCTCTAGGCACCTGGAAGTGCCATAAATGTGTGGGTGGTGTTCTGCCAAGAGATTGTTCGGTTGATCTGAAGCATCAGTGGGGTTGGTGGGGAAAAGCCTCTGTCCTCTTGTGTCCTCTGTCTTCATGAGTCTTGGACCCATCAGGCCCTGAAAGGCAGCCTGTTGCAAAGAGTTTGAGGCCAGGATTCCTCCATTCTTTGGAAACTTCGCTCCCTCGGGACCAGCTCCAGGCCTCAGGTGGATGATGCTGAAGCCGTGTGGTCCTGTACAGACCTCATAGGTTTTACATGCACTGAATCACCAACTGTGGGTCTGCTTGGACCTTCCCAGTCCCGAAAGCCTCTCCCACAAGTCGACCTCAGCTCCTCCTGCCTGGCAGGTCTCTGAAGAGCTCCTCAGGTCAACTGTTTACAGTGACCTTGTCACCGGGAGATAACATTGACTGTACCATTGTACTTTCCCTTATCACACAAGTGTTTATGTTGTTAAGGGGAAAAAAAAACCAGGTAAGTAAAAAGAAGAGGAAATCTAGCCATAATCTGTTCTCCAAGAATATGAATAGGGGCCTCCCCGGTGGCGCAGTGGTTGGGTGCTGCGCTGTGGAGCTGTCTGCAGAGGCAATGCGAGTTCGACGCCCGGCCTGGGAGAAGCCCACATGGCATGGCAGACCTCTCCTGCCTCGCCCGCTGCTCCCCTCAGCAGTGTATTTCTGATCTGCCTGTTCTGCTCCCCACTCTGTCTCTGGTGAACCCTCTCGCCTCTCCACGCCTCTGGCCTGTACCCCAGCTTGTATGTATAAATAAAAAAATAAAAATCTTTAAAAAAATAAAAATTAAAAAAAAAAGAATATGGATAGGTTGGGATACTTCCTTCCATCTTTCTCCCAGGCATTTCTACACATATAAAAGGTGCATGTACTTAAAATCAGAAATAAGAATATATTTTATCCACTTTTTCCTCCCATTTTCACCCATATCAGATATAGACTTTAAAAGAAAAATCACAGTTCTCATGAACAAATCTAGGAATAATTCCTTCATGCTCTCCAGCACCTAATTAATCCAAGTCAACTTCTTCTAGTTATCTAAAAAACAATGTGATCTTTTTTTTCACTTGATTAGCTTGAATCAGAATCCAAACACACTGGTTGATATGTCTCTTAAGTCTCTTTTAATCTATTACTGTTCCTGACCCATTTTGGTTTAAATACCACTAACATGTTGAAGAAACTGGGTCATTTGTTCTATACATGCTGTTTTGCACTTATTTTCAATTAATAAATTGTGAAGCTCTCTTTGTAAATAATTACACACATCACCATTTTTAATCACCAATTCCTAATGGAGTTCAGATGCTGGGGTTCGGTGCAGGGTTCTTGGATCCCTCTGAGAAAGAGTTCAGTGGACATTCCTATTTGTCAGCACATGGCCAGTTTATTGAGGAAAGGAGAACAAAGAAAGAAAGACACTGCATAGACACACACAGCAGTCTTAAAAGGCAAGAGCTGCATTTTTCCAGGGCAAGGGGTGCTCTTTTATAATGTTCTTTGGTGGAATTATTGTGGAAAGTATCCCTTTAGGGTCAGATTGGGTTGGTCTTCTAAGACTCATAATCCTCTCTGCACCCACCCCTGCCTGATAATCTTTTCTGACTCCACCTTAGATTCCTTGCAAATTCCATCGTCAGGTTTGATCCAAGATTCATTGATCATCCCTACCCCCACCTCTGGTCTGTCTTTGTGAGACCTTCCATGCTAAATTTTTCTACTCTAAGATCCCATCATTGCCATTCTGTGGAAGTACTATCATTTGTAAAGCAGGATACTTTGGGTAATTGAATAGTGTACTGGGCTCTGACCTTACAATAAAGTTGTGATGATTGTACTTGTGCCTATGTTTTTGAATTCCTGATTTATTTCCTGAAGTTATGTTTTAGAGTGAGAATAGCTTTGTTAAATGAAAATAACTGAATTAAAGGGTATGCATGTTTAAAAGGCAATTTGATTAAACAAGAAAACAAAATATTGATAATGAAACTTTCTAAGAAAATTTGAGATTGGAGGCGTAGGGAAGGTGGGGATGGGACCAAAGCAGGAGAGGCCCCAATGGTCTAGGGTAAAGGATTATGGTTTTTCTGGTGGTGGGTGTCGTGTGCTAACATACATCTGAGGAGGTATGAACCTATTCTCCTAAATCTTTTACAGTAATACAGTGTTGTAAACCAATGTTACCTCAATTGAAAAAAAAAAAAAAAAACAAACCCCAAAACCTGTCTAGGGAAAAAGGAAAAAGAAAGTCTGAGATTGGGTGTGCCCCAGGCCACATACAATGTCTCTGAGGTCTGGGAGAGCTCTCAGGCACTGCTGAGGATGGGGCCACGAAACCACTGGCTTTAGGCCAACCTAAAGGGAAAGGCTGGACATCCTTATCCGTACATTTGGATAGTTCATAGTTTCTTCAGGTCTCAGTGTCCTTATTAGTAAGCTGGGTAATCCCCTCTAGTTCTGAAACTGCTGCCAGGATGACAACAGCCTTGTAAAAGGTTGGCACAGGTAACTGTAAGATTCACAAGGATCTATGACTGAGTCATTGAGAAGTGGGTCCTATTAATGAACATGTACTGGAAGACTATCTCCACTGCACCAGTCCTTAAAGCTACTTCCTTCTAGTGACTTATTAAAGTTTACCTTTTCACAAAAGTCAGTAGAAGGAAGTGAAGGGAGTGTGTACAGAAAGTTAGTTTGGTTTTTTTTCCTTCATACTCTGTCCTCTCAAACAGATGCAAATGCTTGTGGTATCAAATGAATTGGAGTAATTAAAATGCAAATCTTGAATTCTCAGACCCAAGGAAATTGACATTTTGTCAATCCCTTAAGATACTTTTTCTTCTCAGCACTAATTCAAAGACTATGGTCATATTACTGTTTTTAACTCTTGTCACATACATATATTTCATGCTGGGCTTCTATAGTTTAGCAATGCAGATTTTCAAGTGTGCTTGCATGTTTGCACTGTGAGCTTTCAGGAACAGGCAAGTGAATCATCTCCATTGTCACAACTTCTGTGAGGCAGATTATGACTGCCAGTAATATCAGTTTCAATGGTTGATGATTCCAAGGTACTGCTGGGTGAACTGTTATCAGTAAGCAGAAGATAGCACATGGCCTGAAAGAGAACAAATGAGGAAAAAGTTGAGGTGAAGGAACCAGTAATCCAGGTGAGGATGAAAAATGTGACTCAGTTGCGGCCTGTGGGGCTGAGGCTGCTGGTTATGGGAAGCAGGGGCCTTTAGAGCAGCACTGGGACTGGTAGGCTCCTGCCAAAACTCTCCTGGACAAACCTTAGACTTGGCTTCCCTGGTCCCACATCGACTGCACACCCAACAAAACTGGAACCTGAAGAACATCATTGCCCTGCTCACTGAGCCCTTAAAGCCACGCTACCTTTCCCCAGAACAGAGCTCGAGAGAGCGTGCCACTTCCCAGGGAGACAGACATTGCTAAGGTGGTTGACGGGGGAAGAGATTCTGTCACCCACTATATGACTTACAATGGGCCTGACAAAGGAACAGCTCTGGTACATTGGGGAGAGATAGAAAGGGAAGAGGCCAGTGGCGTGTCTGGATGTTTTGAGCTCCCTGAACTAAAGAGAGAGGCACATGTTAGGCTGCTCCATTTCCTTGTGACCTTGAGCAACTCACGTAAATTCACCTAAATTCTTCAAGGTATTTCATCCTTTAAGCGGGAAAAGTAATATATTTTTTAAAATTTTATGCATACAAGCTGGGGTGCAGGCCAGAGGTGTGGGGCGGTGAGAGGGTGTACCTGAGAAAGAGTGGGGAGCAGAACAGGCAGATCAATGGAAATACACTGCTGAGGGGAACAGCAGGGCGAGACAGCAGAGGTCTGCCGAGCCATTTGGAAATCTCCCCAGCTGGCCATTGAACTCGCGTTGCTGCTGTCAACAGCTCCACAGTGCCGTGCTTTAACCCACTGTGCCACTGGGGAGGCCCAGGAAAAGTAATATTTACGTCAGGTGCAGAAGAACATGATTTTGAAGTCCTTAGCATGATAAATAATACCTTGATCATGCTTCCTAAGTGCCTGTGTCCCTGCCTTTCCCGCATCAAACCTTATCTCTCTACCTGGTAAATGGGCAGTGTGGGTAATCTCCAAGAATTTTATAACTCTGAGCCTGGAGTCTGCAAAGTTGCTTTCAAGTATGTAAGAAATTTCAGGCCTCCCTGGTGGCGCAGCGGTTGAGCGCTGCGCTGTGGAGCTGTCGGCAGCAGGTATGCGAGTTCGACGCCCAGCCGGGGAGAATCCCACATGGTGAGGCAGACCTCTCCTGCCTCGCCCGCTGCTCCCCTCAGCAGTGTATTTCTGATCTGCCTGTTCTGCTCCCCACTCTGTCTCTGGTGAACCCTCTCGCCGCCCCACGCCTCTGGTCTGTACCCCAGCTTGTATATATAAATAAATAAATCCTTAAAAAAAAAAAAAACCTCAAGTATGTAAGAAATTTCTAGGATAGTAAAAAAGATCTCAGCCTGACCATGACTCAACTGCCCTTGACCTTCTGTAAACCTGTCAGGCCAAAAGAGATAGTGTGAGAAGCTGACCTGAAGTCTAGACAGGGAGGATAACTGTCTCTTACCTGCCTGTCCTGCTCTGTCCCTATGCCTTGGCACCTTGAGTAATTGGTCTCAACCAGATAGGGACTCAAACTCCATGGCTATGCCTCGTGCCTCCTTTACGAAGATATCCTTCAGTGACTGGTACAGTGCCTGGCGCACACACAGACGGAGCTCTGGAAATGTCTGCAGCCTGGTAAAGCAGACAGATCTCACTCTCAGCCCTGAATCATTGCCATCAGCGCAAGCTAACCCCAGAACAGCTGGGAGTCTTCAGGATGACTTACTGTATAGAAGAAAGCCAAGCCAAGGATAGGAGGGGGATGGACTGAGATCACAGCAAGAGGAGGGCTCACCTGGGCCTAGAGCCTCCGGCCCCAGAGACCCATTATAGACAGTCTGGAATCAAGTAAGGCAGGCCAACACAGCAGGATCTCACTGAGGGACAAGGAGTGGGACCAGTTTTCCCTCCAGAACTTTTTGGTTTTAAGGGGCATGGCGGAAGACCTGTGGTGAGGTAAGTACTACGCTGGACTGGGGGCAGTCTTGAGTCCTGGGCCCAACCTCCTGTAATGTTAGGAGAGTCATTTAATTTTGTGTGTTTTGGACCTCCCCGGTGGCGCAGCGGTTAAGCGCTGCGCTGTGGAGCTGTTGGCAGCGGCGACGCGAGTTCGACGCCCGGCCGGGGAGAATCCCACATGGCGCGGCAGACCTCTCCTGCCTCGCCCGCTGCTCCCCTCAGCAGTGTATTTCTGATCTGCCTGTTCTGCTACCCGCTCCGTCTCTGGTGAACCCTCTCGCCGCCCCACGCCTCTAGCCTGTACCCCAGCTTGTACATATAAACAAAAAATAAAAAAATCTTAATTTTGTGTGTTTTGAGGCATCCGTGATGGAGTCCTTAAATCCCTCACAATATAATACTAAACTGTTCTGAAAAATAATGAGGGAATAATCTTATCAGCTATCCTCCAGTGTTTGCTATGCACCAGAACTTTTCTGACAATGCTCGATCTTATCTCATTTTATGATAAGCCTGTGGAACTAATATCCCCTCCACCCATGGTGGGGGGTGACTCGTAGTGACTTTTAGGCTCAAATGTAGAAGAGCGTGAGCAGTGTCACAGGCTCCAAGACAGTGGACTCACTCACATCCCCCATGGAGTTCTCAAGAACAGGGAGAGGAAGGGAATATTTTAAAGTTGCAAAAACTGAGGTACAGAGAGAGTTTTCGCCAGACCCCACTTACATACATGTGGGGAAAAATGTCTAGAAGGTTAGACACCAAATTGTTAGTAGTAGTTAATTGGAGAGGAGAGGATTTTAGGGCTTTCATATTTTTACTGTGTAAATTCTTTTTTTTTAATATATTTTTTAAAGATTTATTTCTTTATGCATACAAGCTGGGGTACAGGCCAGAGGCGTGGGGTGGCGAGCGGTTTCACCAGAGACAGAGTGCGGAGCAGAACAGGCAGATGGACGGAAACAGACTGCTGAGGGGAGCGGCAGGCGAGGCGGGAAAGGTCTGCAGGGCCATGGGGGAATCTCCCAGGCCCAGAGTCAAACTTGCCCAGAGTCATTGCTGCCAACAGCTCCACAGCACAGCGCTTAACCGCTGCACCACCAGGGAGGACCATTACTGTGTAAATTCTTCTATTGATTAAAAAATGTTTTTTCACCATGATCATGTATCAATTTTCTAATTTAAGAAGATGAATAAGGCTGTCACAAAACTATCTAATCTCTGTACCTCAGTTTTCTCAACTTTGAAATAAGGGGTGATATTAATCCCATGGGTTATTGTTCATATATCTAGCATTCTCAGAAAAGTGTCTGGTGCATAATAAGCACCTGGGGTAAACTGATAATATTAGAATGTTACAACTCATGGTGACTTTCAGGCTCAAATGCAGAAGAGCGTGAGCAGTGTCACAAGCTTCCAAGATAATACACTCACTCACATCCTCCATGGAGTTCCCAAGAACTGGGAGAGGAGATAATCACCCATTCTCCAACAACCCCACCCTTACCCTTTTACCCTCAGCAGACACTGAGACAGACTGGGCAGCACGGTCTGTGACTCCATGGGCCCAAGGGTTCCTTGTGAAGCCTCAAGGACAGTGGGGCAGTAATGCTACCTATGAGCAGTCAGCTCTTTGTATACTTCAGTCATGAGGCTATATATCCTGTACAACCTCTCAGTCTTTTGAATTAATCATCTCCTTTATCTGATGAGCATCAGAGTAAATAGCCCTTGGTATCTCCCTTTAGGACTTACACAGCTGTGTTTTTTGGTCTTAGCCATGGTTTTTGGGCTCCGTGATGCTGATTTTTTATTTTTAGTCTAGTCAGTAATCCTTCCACTTTCAGAGGAATCCTATGGTTATTGATTTATGGGTGTGATTATGGTGTCCTTGCTGTCATCATCCTTTGAACTTGCCTTCGTACTTGATTCTTTTGCTTCCTTTCCCCGAGTTATACTTTTTGTGGAGAATTTTGTGTTTTCTGGGTCTTTTTAAATCAGGTCAGAAGAGAATATTACATTCTTTTTCTAACATTTTAAAATTATTTCTACCATAAGAAATTTTAATGAGATGTTTTTAATCATCCCAACTATTAAGTGCTGCTGACAATTAAATCATATTCTAATTTTGCTTTAGAAAAATACAGAGGTAGGGCCTCTCCGGTGGCACAACGGTTAAGCGCTGCGCTGTGGAGCTGTTGGCAGCGGCGATGCGAGTTCGACACCCGGCCAGGGAGAATCCCACATGGCGAGGCAGACCTCTCCTGCCTTGCCCGCTGCTCCCCTCAGCAGTGTATTTCTGATCTGCCTGTTCTGCTCCCCACTGTCTCTGGTGAACCCTCTCGGCGCCCCACGCCTCTGGCCTGTACCCCACCTTGTATGTATAAATAAAAAATAAATCTTTAAAAAAAAATACAGAGGTAGGGGCTACCTCCTAGTCTTACTGATGCTTTGGTATTATATCCCTGTCTAAAAAACCCTGTTGATAAAAGGAGCCAATTGTATGCTGGAGGAGAGTGGAATTGGACTTTCAGTGGCGAACTTAACATAGTATATACAAATGTCAATATATATAGCAGTAACCTAAATAATATTATAGTGCAAAAGTTACTTCAATAAAATTTATTTTAAAAGAAAATAAAAGATGCCAGTGTGTAAAGGTTCATTGCAGCACTGTTTATAATAGCCAAAGCATAGAAGCAACCTAAGTGTCCACTGATGAATGAGTGGATTAAAAAATACACGGTATAAATCAAAATTGAATACTATTCAGCTATAAAAAAGAAGGAAATTCTGCCATTTTCGACAACATGGATGGGCCTGGAGTACATTAGGCTAAAGGAAGTAAATCAGACAGAGAAAGACAAATAACATATGATTTCATGTATACATGGAATCTAAAAATACAAAGCAAAAGGAACTCATAGATACAGAATACAGACTGGTGGTTTGCAGAGGTGGGGAACGTGGAGTGGGTAAATGTGAAATGGGTGGTTAAAGGTACACTTCCATAAATAAAATAAATAAGCCCTGGGCACATGGTAATTAAAGTTTATAGTCTCTATTACATATTAGAAAATTGATAAGCGAGTAGATCTTAAAAGTTTTCATCACAAGAAAAACATGGTAACTATGTGTAATGATGGATGTTAACTAGGCATTGTGGTGACCATTTGGCAATATATGCATATATTGAATCATTATGTCGTACACCAAGAGCTAATATAATGTTATAAAAATAAAATAAAATGGTCCATTAAACCTCTCTATTTACTTCTTTAGGAGTTCTCACAATATCCGATGTGAGATGTCATTTAATGAGACCTTGTGTCATTAGACTTGACCTCAGTCTTTCAGATTGCTTCTCCGTGTTCGCTGGTCGCTTCCACAGTGAATGACTTCCAAGGTTTCATTTTCCTGAAATAGTATTCCAAGGCAGGAACAATCTGGGAAACTTATCTTAGGCTGCTAATTCCCTCTCCTTCAAGTTATGGAGTTTTTCTTTCAGGGTCCTCTTTTCCCAGGCTTGAGTAGTGAGATTTTTAAAGAGTATTCTAGCTTCTTAAAATATCTCTTCCTATTGCCCTTTCACCACTCACCAAGTACCCATGTTTATATGATACTATTTATTTATTTTATTAAAGATTTATTTATTTATGCATGCAAGAGCTGGGGTGTAGGCCAGAGATGTGGAGGGGTGAGAGGATTCACCAGGGACAGAGTGGGGAGCAGACCAGGCAGATTGACTGAAATACACTGTTGAGGGCAGCAGCGGGTGAGACAGGAGAAATCTGCTGCACCATGTGGGACTCTCCCTGGCCGGGTATCGAACTTGTGCTACAGTGGCTGCTGATAGCTTCATAGACTGAGACTCAACCACTTGCACCACCAGGCAGGCCCTATATGATACTATTTAATCTCATCTCTGAATTCAGAGTTGGCAAGGAGATAGGTAAGGATACATCATGGAGGACTGTATTGCTTTCTGAGTTATACAGACATTATGTAGTTTTACCCTCACATTTGGCAGGAAATTGAGGCTCAAGGCAGTGAAGAAACCTTCCAGAAGATCACCAGCACATGGGGGTTTGCATTCCAGGAGGGTGACTCAAAAGACTATTCCCTTAACCAGGTGATGCTGTATTTTCTCCATGATCTTCCTGATCACTGCAATGCCCTTGTACCTCATCTAGTTTCTAGGCTTATTGGGGACTTTTTGCACTATGATCAATTCTTTGTTTAATTTTGCTCTATTTAGGTTTTCTATGCTAATGTTATTGACATTGCTAATTATTTGCTTTCCTCTATAAAGGAGACTTTTTAAATTAATGAAGCCCCATTGTTTTATAACTTTGTTAATACTTTGACAATGTTGGATTTCTCCCTTCAGGTGTGGCCATGGTAGCTCGCTCACCGCCAAAGCACCCATAATACTCCAACACAGTCTGTTGTGCTCCTCTTCACACACACACACCCTTCTCTCCTTCTCTCTTTTTCTCCCTCTTCCCCTCCCCTCTTGGATGCCTCAGAACTATGGTCAAGTTTCGATGGTTGTTTTTAAAGTTTCTCTTTGACCCTCTGTTTGGTTTCTCTATTTTACACATATAAATGACATCATCCAGTATTTATCATTCTTTATAAAGGAGTTTTAACTCAACTGAAAAATGTTTCCTAGAAGTCTTCACTGTTAATAATCTGGAGTATAGCCTTGCACATATATCCCCAAAACATTATATACTCTATCTCCCTATCTCCCAGTCTTTCTCTCTCTCTCTCAACTATACACACACATAGATTAAACTTTACAAAAATTGGGTCATATTCTGGCTATTTATATTTCCATGTCAGTTCATGTAGATCATATTTGTTCTTTTAATGGTAACATTATTCCTTGTATGGATGTACCATATGTCATATATTCTTTATTATTCTACTGTTAGTGCTATTTAGGTCTCTTCTAACATGTTGTCATAAATACAATGAATTATCTTGTAGTATGTCTCTCAAATACATACATAAAATATTTCTGTAGGATTCTTAGAAATAGGATTTCTGTGCTAAAAGATATAGACACAACTTTCAAATATCACACACATACTCCCTTGGGTAGAAAAAAATAGGTTCCTTTTTTCTTTCAGAATAAAAGTTATCCAATCAATTGGATATTTGCTATTCTTCATTATTTCTCCCATTTTTTTTTCTTTCTTCAGGTTCCTTTTAATCACCTTTTCCCCTTTGGTAACGAAACATTTATTTTAAAAAAGTTTCTCTTGACACTATCAGCCATAATAAAAATTGTGACTTGACAATAGTTCTCATTTTAACACATCAACTTTAAATGTGTCCATGTGGATTGCAGATCCTTGAGTATACCTAATTAAAATGTTTAAATATATATTTTTTATAATTATGAAAGGAACATATGTTTGTCGTAAAAAAAATCACAGCTATTGGTAAGGTAGAAAATGTAAGTCCATACCCAGAGATAAACACTGTCAACAATTTATAAATAAATATTTTTACAGTCAGCATCAAAGCACAGCTACAGTTTATTTTCATTTAATAAATTTTTCCCATTTTTATATGCTTACAAAATACTTTGTAATTATAGTTTATCCAAAGAGATTTTGTTTGGACTGTAATCCATTTTCAATGCATTTTCCCTTCCTGTCATACATATTTTATATTTTTAACCTTATAAAAAATTATAAGAAGAAAAATAAGATCAACTATAATGTCATCACCTAAAATAACCTCTTTTAGAATTTTGGTGTGCTTTCATCTATAAATGCAAATCTTTCTCCTGATTTTCTGATAATTTTCCTGGATTAGGTTCCTATAAGAGAATTTGTGGGATAGAAGGGGCTTAATATATTTTAAGACTCTTGAGATATTTTTGTCAAATTTCCTGAGTATAAAATTGCCTGTGTCATAATTTTCAGCATAAATGGTCACAGATATATTCCATTTGTTTGTTGTGGCTTAGTTAAATATTCTCTTACCATTGGATGTCCAGATGATTATGACTGCCTTATAGGGTTACTGAGAGAATTAAATGAGAGAACATATTAAGAAATCTGGTCCTGGGTCTGACTCAGTCAGGAACTCCATTACCTTGCCTACCCCTCCTTCAGTCACTCCAGGTAATTCTTGTCCCCCCCCCCCAAAACTCAGCCCTAACTAATGTTCCTTCCCATCAAGGGGTCACTTCAGTCTGTTCCTCAAAGCCCGTGCCTTCCTTAGGTCTCAAGAGATCCTGAACCCAGACCACACAAAGGCTCTCATTTCCTGTAAAGCGATGAATATATTAAGTTGAAAACCCTTCCTTGGGTCACTGACACTAACGACGTAATCCGCCCCTAATCTGACTGCTGGCAGATCCAAAGGGAATGAGAATCCAGAGATGCTCTTCCCTTTTGAGAACGTGTTTTTTTTTTTTTAGACCACTGGCTGTGAAACAGAGTCAGTGGTCTGTCTGGAACACAACTCAAGTCTGGACCAATAGAATGTGGAACCCAGCCCAGAGATGAGTTTGTGCAATAGAACTTTTTTATCCTTTAAGGTTCCGTTCACAACCTCCAGAGACCTTTTCTGACCTCCTCTGGACCTCACAGATTGAACACTCACCTTGGCATTTAATCAGTCACTTACCGTGTAATGTCATTTATTCACCAAGTATTCTATGAGAATCTGCTGTGTCCAGCACTGTGGTAGTGAACAGTGAACAGCAGGCACGGCTCCTACAGGGACTTACAGGCGAGAGGGACATTGAGCCGACACTGTGCTTATAAGTGTGATGAGTTACCTCGCTTGCCTGAGCTGGGCTGACTTTCCACTCCAGGAGGGCAGGAAGTATGTCTTATATTTGTTTTGGGTCCCATGGAACCTAATATGATCTGTATTTATAGCAGTTGATCAATAAATATCATTTAAACAATAATAGGAAATCAATTCTGAAAACTCTTAGATTGTTTCTTGAGCTTCTCTTTCTAAATCTGCAGAGGCAGAAGAATGGAAAGAGCAGAGATTCTCAGATTTCGTGGGATCTGGGTTCATTTCAAATCCTGATCGCCTATTACTAGCTGGATACAAGTGAGCAATTTTATCTTTGAGCCCCAGGACCTCCCCAGTAAAGTGGGGGCAATGATACTTCATCCAAAGAGTTTGTGAATGAGCCTCCCTGATGGCGAAAGGGGTTAAGTCGCAGTATTATGAGGTTATCCAGAGCCACTGCAGCATGCGTTCCATCCTTCGACAGGGAGCTTCCCACATGGTACAGCAGACCTCTCCTGTCTCACCCGCTGCTCCCCTCAGTAGCGTATTTCAGTCACTCCACCCGTTCTGCTCCCCACTCTGTCTCTGGTGAATCCTCTTCCCCCTCCACACCTCTGGCCTACACCCCAGCTTGTATGCATAAATAAATAAATCTTTTTAAAAAAACAACAAAGAGCTTATGAAGATTAAAAGAGGCTATTTATATAAATGTGCTATAAGAGCTAACATATATAAATCCTAAAATGTTAGTTCCCTTGCCCTGGCCAACTGAACCTTGGATGAACAGCCAAGGAAGATGTTTTTCTAGTATAGGACTTCCGTTCACTTGGGACAATAAGTGCAGAAGGGAACAGTGAAATTTTAAATCTGGAATGACTTTTAGCCTAATCCTTATATTTTCTTAGTGAGGAAATTGATGCCCAGAGAAGTCCACTAATTTTCCCAAGGTCACAGTTAATCTAGTGGTAAGGCTGGAAAAAGAACCCAGGTCCTGATCCAGGAACAAGGGCCTATTGGGCAGCTTTTCCTAGAATCTTACTGCCAGCCTCTCACTCAGAAAATGTGGTGCCTTCATATTACAGTTCATCTGAGGTCATTTTCCAAGGAAGTTAAAGGATTCCTGTTAAATCAGCTGGAGAAACTCCCACGCCTTTTATAACTTCCTGGAGACTGGGTGGGTAGATAATCAACTTTTTTGTCACGTTCCATTCCAGGCAAGTCCAGGATGGAATGACTTCCAGATGAACTGGGGGCTTGGTGTCCCTAGAGGTTTGGGCAGGCCTCCTCCTTCCATTTCTGGGGAGGAGACGGAAGGACGGAGGGTGGGGGTTGTCAGAGCAGTACAGGCCAGAACCAGGGACACACCCAATTATCACTCAAGCCCCAAACACTCCACGCTCCTTGGCCTTACAGAGCTTCAAGTTCTCTTAGTTATAGTAGTAATAGTAGTAGTAATAGCATAACAGCAACAACAGTAATATTACTAAGTACTAGGCAGTTAAGGGCTTTCCATGTTTTATCTTTGCCTGAAAACTTGCAGCATGCTTTTGAGAGGCAAAATAAAGTAATAGTTAACAAGGTCCTTGGTTAAAACTTTCTGGTTTCATCTATCCTCTCACTTACATTCTGGGTGACTTCAGGCAAGTTGTCTAAGTCTCCGTGCTTCGGTTTCTAGTTAGCAACATGGAGAAATAGGCAATCCCTAAGGATTAAGTGAATAGATACCTCTAACACACAGGAGTACTAACAAACTCTGTATGTGCATTAGTTGTTCAAATCTTCTGGTGATCTTCCCTTAGTCATCATATCTAAAGGGTCCCCCTTGGTCACTCACTATTATATATATTTTTTATTATTCTGTAAGTACTTTATCATGATCTGGCATATTTTCTTATTTTTTGCTTGTTATTTGTTCATTTTCCCCACATGCAAGTTCCATGGGAGCTGGACCTGTGTTTGGAACATAAAACATGCTCAGCACAAATTTTTTGATTCGAATTATATTATTCAATCTTCCAAAATTCTATGAAACAGATACTTGTATTATCCCTGTTTTGTGAAGGAGTAAACATAGTCACCATGTTTTCTTTGTTTGCTCAAGCTGGGACCCAGCCCCAATTTGACCCAAGAATCCTTATTTTTATTTATTTATTTATTTTGAAAGATTTATTTATTTATGCACACAAGGGCTGGGGTGTAGTCCAGAAGTGTGGTGGGAGGGGGATAAGAGCATTCACCAGAGAGAGTGGGGAGCAGAACAAGCAGGTCCACTGAAATACACTGCTGAGGGGAACCACAGGCAAGACAGGAGAGGTCTGCTATGCAATGTGGGTCAGCTCCCTGGCTGGGAATTGAACTCGTGCTGCAGCTAGGTTCACTGTGCTGAGACTTAACCCCTTGCACCATCGGGGAGGCCCAAGAATCCTTATTTTTAATTACTATGTTAGATTGATAACTTTTATTCAAAAGTCTTAACAAGTGGGTAGAAAGGTTGCCCCTTTCAATTCCCTTCACCAGAGTTCTTCCAACCAATCTTCATTCTTATTTCACAATCCCTCCTCCACTCACCATCCAATCCCACACCTAGTTCCTTCTCCATCCTTATTTTGTTTTCAAATTCATCCCTGTTTATGAGTCAGTTGGAAGCATAATGATGTTAATAAACGAGTGGATTAATCAGGGCTTTGTCCCAGAACCTGAGACCAACATCTATGATCTGAGGTAGAGAAGATTTGCATTCTTTTATATTGTCAATATAAAAGTTTCCATGACCTTCCTCTGACTCATCCTTCCCCAGTCTTCCAGAGCCTAACCTCTCCCCTACTCCCACTTGACCAGCTGACGTCATTTTCTCAACCCTAAGGCACATCACTGTATGGCTGCTTGATCCCGTCTTCCAGTCCGCCACCAAAGAGGCCTGAGCACAAAGTCCCAGGAAGGGTGGGACCAGTTGAGAGTCTGACAAATGTCCAGGCTGAAGGCACTTCTATCCTCTCTGCAAGTCCTTGACTTTTATCCCTGCAATGAGTGAATTCCCGAGAATCTGGGCAAGATTAGAGCAGCCAGATCACTCTAGTACATGTCTAGGCCTGGCATCTAGAACTCAAGACTGAGGATAGGCAGGCCAAATGCTACTTGAGGCTACGTAAGATCAGGAAGGCTTGTGACTCCTTCCAGTTGGACATGTACTTGGAATTGTTTGGGGACAAGAGTGGACTCTGGACAAGAGTGATTTTAGTGTCTTCAGGAAGCCCCCACTTAGGTGTTAGCATGGCAGGCAGGCAGGGCTGAGGAGAGAGTGTTATGAATAATCATGGCAGCCCGGTTAACAACTTTCTCTAGTCTAGCAAGGGTAGGTAAATTAGAATGGGAAAGATAAATATTTTGAATGGTCTTTAGAAAGGGACAAGGAAGGCCCTGATGGGTCAGGTTTGGGAATAAAGCTAAGGGTCTAGAGTTTCGGGTTCATGACTGGAGAGAAGCAGAAGGTTGGATGCATGATGATGTCAATAAATGAGTGCATTAATCATCACACATTGTAATTTTACAATATATTCTCATGTGCTTTCTCATCTGTATATTTTTGGGGGCCAGTTTTACTATCTGAACTTCCTTTTACCCACACAGACATTTTAATACACCAGGAAATGGGCTTAGGGAAGTTAAGAGATTCTCTTTTGTAGCTCTTGAGGGGTAAAGTTGCACTAGACTTCAGGTCTCTTGGCTTCTGATCCAGTACCCTTCTAGTCCTCTCAGAAGAGAGTAGAGCAGGACCAATTAGGAAAGGAGCCAGGGGAAGAGATAGGGATAGCTTGAAACTCTCCCTGCCACAGGTCCTACTGGGCAAAGAACACTATAGCATCACCCCTAGAAATATACCCAAGACAAATAATGCATCATGTTCACCAAAAGACAGGGATAAGAATGCTCATAGCAGCTTTATTCATAATTATATAAAACTAGACACAACTGGAATGTCCATCAAGGGAAAATGGATAAACAAACTGTGGTACCCCTCTTCAGTGGAACATGACTCAGCAACAAAAAGGAACAAAGTAATGTTAAACACAACAACAACATGGATGAATCACAAAGGCATTGTGCTGGATGAAAGAAGCCAGTCTCAAGAACGTATTTTCAGCATCACCAGCTTAATCCACTAGTAACATCAGTGGTTGCTTCTAGGAGCTGGGGAAGTCTGACTGGAAAGGGTGCAAGGGACATTTCTGAGATGATAGAAATATTGATTTGGGTAGTGGTAATACATGCACCTGGTAAGGTTTGCAGGCAAACCATATATAAATTTACAAAAAATGAAAGCTCAGTTTTTTAAGAAAGAGTCATTTGAAAAATGAAAATAAGAGTCATAAAAACTCAAGAATGGAAACATCACAGACTGGCTCCTGGTGAAAGTGACCAGCTGTTCTGATTTGACTGAGGGATTTCTTAGGACAAGAGACTTTCAGCGTTAAAACTGGGAGAGGCCTGAGCAAACTGGGACAGCTGGTCACCCAACTCCTGTGGCAGCAGGAAACTGAGAGGGAGTTTTGAATGTCTGGCAGAGAGGCTGGATACTCCACACCACCTCCCCCTGACCCCAGAGTCTAGGGGCTGCTCCAGTAGACTCAGAGAGGGCCCCCGCCAAGAGAGCAAGGCAGTGGACATTGCTGGCTGACACCAAGCACATCAGGGCTAGGCAAGCGTCTTTGCTCCCTGGTTACTCTTCATGGTTCCTGAGTAGGAAGATTGTGTGCATGGTGAGGATGGGTTGGAACTGGGGGAGAAAGGCTTCAGAGACTAGGCAGAGGCAGCTGGGCTGTCTAGGTTTTAAGAATAAAACAGCTTCTGAATAGGGCTTTGAGATTCTTAGTTTGAGCTCTGTCTTCATATCAGGTATCCCCACCCCCTGCTGGGGCTTGAGCTAAAGGGTCTTCTCTATCTTCTCAGAGCACAGGTCAGATGGTCCAATGAGGGAAATGCTCTTCCAGCTCTCTAGATGAGGCTCTAGGCAGATTCTGACAGAGATACTGTGGGTAGGGCTGCTCCACAGAGGGCAAGCTGGAGCCAGGGAGAGCCAGCTTAGAAGTTCTCATAGTGGTGAATGAAGTGGGCCCGGTCCTGCCTGTTAATGAGCTGACAGGCCTTCTCTACATTCTTGGTCATCCCTGGAGGGCCGCAGCTGAACACCCCAATCTTCTGCACCTGTCAAGTGGGAGTGGTTTCAGAGAGAAGTCACTTGCAGGCTTGAGATGCTCACTCCCAGGAGGAAGGTGATTCTCAAGTCTGACTGGAATGACCTGGGCATCCACCCCAGGCCTGATGAGGAGGCTTGAGCTGGGCACAGGTGTGGGAGAGGGGCTTGAAGCCCTCCTCCAATATGTGACCCCTGCCTTCAGACCAGGGTTGGGGGATTTGCTCAGGATAGAGTCTCCGGAAGGCTAGGATGGGACTGACCTCTGGGTGAACTTCTTGCAGGGAGTTGAAGAAGGGCTCGAAGGGGGGGCGGCCAAAATGGGTGACAGAGCGCAGGCCCGTGAACAGACTCCGGTTCAGCACCTTCTGGAAGTGCCGCTCACAGATGTACTGGGGGAAAGAGTGGTAGAGGAAGGTCAGAGAGAGACAGGGCCAAGTTAGCTTCTAGTCTAGATGGTGGCCCACCTGCCTGGCCTGGCGGACCTGACATACCAGCATGGTTGTCCTGAGGTCAAACTTCTCAGCCAGCTGGGTGATGTAGATGTGCACTGACACCAGGTCCCGGTGGTCATTCTCCTCCACCTCCCGGATGATGTCAGCCAGCCACTCGAACTGCCGCTGGGTCCGTGTCACCCAAATGAAGTAGATCTGGGGGCACATGGCCAGAGATCAGAACTCAGTTCAGCTCAAGATTCCTCTACCCTAGATGTCTTCACCTGGGGACTGGGAAGTCCCAGACCACCCACGACACCAAACCTCTGATAGGACCCACAAGCCTGACCTAAGACTTCTACCCAAAAGGTCTCAGCAAAGGCCCTTTTGGTTATACCTCTGACCCTCCCTCAAGTACTTGACATCTGGGCAACTGGGTATGAATGTCCCTGGCAGACCCAGTGCCGAAGAATCAGGGTTTTTTCCTGATGCTTCTCTGCTGTGATGTGGGGACACAATCAGGCTGTCTACCCCTGATCCTTCAGGATGGGAGAGATACTCACTTTTTTACAGAGCATTTGGCTGCCCAAGGATGACTTGAAGACCAGATCTTTAAGGATGGAGGCAAAGGGGGTGACCCCAATGCCCCCTCCCACCAGCACTGACACCTCAAATTTATGCCACTCCTGATGGCCTTCTCCAAATGGCCCATCAAGGTACAGCTGCCAACAGAAGGGGGAGATGAAATGAGATTAGTCCTGCCCCAGCTCTGAGGTTGGGGGTGGGGAGAGAAGGAGGCAAGAAGAAGAGCAAAGATATGGGAACATCTTAGCCTCTTCTGAGGTACACCAGAACTCCCCCAGCTGGGCTTCTAGTCACAGGGCAGGCGAGGACAGAGACTGTCCACCATTGCCAGAGGCCCCAAGGTCATTCCCAGTGTAGGGCACCTTTGGGTATCTGGCAAAGCCGTTGCTCGTTGAGGATGAGTAGATCTCCCTGAGGCCAGTGGTCCAGGGCCCCACTGCCCGGATGTGCAGGCTGAGTGTGTCCTCATGGGGCGCAGAAGTCAGTGTGAAGGGGTGGTACTCGTTGGTCCCCAGAGCCAGGCAGGCGATCCGCACCCACTGTCCTGACTTGTATTCAAAGCCTTGGGGTCGCTGGAACCGCAAGTAGGTCACTCCTGGGGGTCATGGGCAGGGAAGGGCAGGGATCAGAAAGCTCTCCTCTGGTACCTGGGGACTGCAGGTACCCTGTCCTCGCCACACACCCAAGGAATAAGGAGTGGTCACATGGCTTGAGCAAGTGGGGTTCCTGGGGCTGGGAGTTGGAAGTCTCTGTTGTCTGGGTAACCTGAGAACTGGGCTTCTCGGTGCCCCTGTTTCAGCCTCTCTCCTCCTCTCTGCTCCCTCTTCCCAGGAAGGACCCAGGCTTGGTACCACTGCTGTGGATACCAGTCTGCTAGGTCAGAGGATCTTGGGTTTGCTTTCTTTAAATTGACTGACTTTTTCAATTTGATTTACCTTGACAATAAACTTTAGATGGAAGACCAGTATCATGTGTTCTAAGTAGAAGGCAAGGCATTTTGTTATCAAATTTTACCTGGACACTGTTTCCTGACCCTAGCTGAGCCTCAGGCCTATTATTTCTTTGTTGAAAAGGGAGATTCACACATGCTAAAGAATGCAAAATGCATCCTAACACTGCACTGAGCCATTGCCCTCAAATGAGTGTGATTGAAATAAAATTGACTTGAGATTAAGTTTTTAAGCGTCCCACAACACTTTAAAGTCACCTTCCACTACCCCATATGGGGATGTGAATCAACACCGACTTTCAACAGCACGTTCCCACCCGCTGGGTCATTTATTTGACTCTGAAGGGGGATTATTCTGAGAGAGGGACCTATGATTGCCTACCCTGCACCTAATCCACATGCAGAGGGGTTTTTCTTGCCCTTTCTTGTCCTCTGTATGACTCAGGCATCTCTTTTCAAAGTCACTTCTCAGTAAGTACTCTCCGAGGTTAAGCACAACCGTATCTGGGGCTGCATTTGTATCAGAAAAGATGCAGGGCTCCCAGAGAGGCTGTTAGAAGCAGAGGTAGGGTCAGGAGACCCAGGGAGCTATTTCCCCATGTCCCAGGAGCTGACTTCCAGAACACCCCACCCGGGGTCAGATCACCCTGGTACCTGAAGGCAGCAGCTCCGCCTCCACCACGCAAATCTCCACCTTTTTTCGGCTTAGGCTCACCAGCTTGTCTCCCAAATAGATTAGTGCTGGGACCAGGAAGTAGATGTGGAAACGGGGCAGCTGGATCAAGCCTAAGCTGCCGTGGATGATGGTCTAGAGACAAGATCAATTAGTATAGCTTAGGCCCAGCATGGCTCACTTTCTGCAACCCCCTTGCCCAGTCACTTTCTTTCTGGGTTTTGGACTTGGGCTCTGTAGATTGGGCTAGCATAAGCTTCAGCGTCTGGAGCCTCAGATCTCAGGTTCTCAGTCTGAGATCTTGGATCAAAGTCAGCTTGCCTCTCCCCTCATGCATACTCATTCCTACCCCATGAATTGGCTCTGCCCAGAGAAGTCCCTCACCAGGATGTAGAGCAGGATGTAGAGGTGGTGGGTCAGCCAGAAGGCCCGGAAGCTGCGGTGCCGGAAGTATTGAGAGGCGAAGACGTACATGACGGCCAGGACCAGGAGCAGGAGCACCCCTGTCAGACCTGGAGGCATGGGGGACAGGGTCAGAAAGTACTCTCAGGACCTCAGCCTGGGCTGAGAACACAGTGGAGCATTCTCTGCGCTTCTGACCTCCTTCCCTGACTTCTTTCTTCCCTCCCTGGCCCCCACAACAGCTTGCCTGAAGGAGATGGAGATGGGGCTTGTCCCAGAAAATAGAAAGAGAAACTATGACCACTCTGGACGAGTGTGTATTCATGGGAAGATGAAGACAAAAGCAGTTCTCAGAAAGAACCCAACAATCCCATTCCCTACCTGGAACAGTCTGGAAGAACCACCAGGAGAACTTCTGGGGAAGCTTGGACCTGTGGGGCAAAGGCACATGGAGACTCCAGCTGGGGTAGGAAGGGCTCCACCTCTGGGTCATTGTGACCCTGTTCCTGCAGCCCTGACAGTTATGACTGCTGGGCCTTTACCCAGAGGACCAAGGATTCTTCCAAGGAATTTGCTACCCACCCTCCCGCTGTTTCACTCTGCTCTCTCAGCAATTCTTCCTCATTCTGAATTCTCTGCAGGCAACTGACCTTTGCTTCCTTGAGCACTTGGTTCATCTTCTGTAAGCTGTGTGAGGGCAGGGGTGTGTTTTTTGCTCACTGCCCTGTCTCAATGCTTAAACAATGCCAAGCACGTCATAAATACTCAACAGGTAATCGTTGAATGACTGCATCTTAACATCCCTAGTCTTCACACTTGGATGGATACATAAGATGTGCTCCATAAATTTTTGACCAGTGAATGGTAGGCTGAGATGGCAAACTCTGTGTCAGGTACATGAGAGAAAGAATCTCCAACTTTATCTCCCAAAATCCTTTCCTGGTCAATCACAGCAGCTTCTGTCTTGAGGATAAGGAAGTCACCCCTCAGTTTCTCCAAAGGTGCTAACTTCTCACTCTCAGTGAGAGTGGAATGTCTAGGGCCATTATTTCTTCTCTATTATACCCTCGGGCCAGGTGTTCTGAGGGAAACCCTTCCCAGAACTGACCCGTCATTCACAAAGGTGTTGGGGAAGACGCAGGCCAGCAAGCTGAGGGGGCTGACTGAGAAGATGTAGACATTGACCAAGTGGCCAGCACTGTGCAAAACTGAAAGAGACAGACTCTGTTAGAGATGCCACACAAGACCAATCTGACCCCAAAGGAGAGGGGAGGCACAGGGAAGAGAAATGGAAGTAGGTGGAGTTCCAGTCTCCTCACTGTTTCCTCCACAGGGGGCTGCAGCAATGGAGAGGATGCCCGGGAGCCACATACTCGCCAAGACAACTGCGGCCATGGCGATCCATCGGTGGAAGTCCACGGCGGCGTCAAAGGGCACATAGCGGTTGAGGAAGGTCTCTCGCAGGAAGGTGATGAGGTTGCGGCACATGGTGAGCAGGATGTAGGAGAACATGAAGGAGATGCTGGCCGCAGTGCCCCTCGACAGGATGATGCCCACAAAGGTGGTTTCCGCAACGCCCGAGGGTGGCGAGGCAAAGGCGTAGTCTGGAGATGGAGTGGGAGAGGATCAGTGCAGCACAAAGGTGGGGTCCTGCGTCTGAGTTGGAATGCCTGGGTTGCCCCCATCCAGACACCAAGGTACAGGAAGAGAAAGCAGAGGGCGCTCCACGCTCCCTGCTACTTCCCACACCCTGAAACTCTTACAGTAAGCACGTTCTGCAAACAGGCCAGCACAGATGGCTGAGAAGATGGCGGTGCACATGATGTGCCTCAGGTAGTTCTCTACGAAGCGCTTGTACTGCTGCAGCTTCTGGGCCAAGAAGCCCCGCTGCATCTTCTCCTGCAGTGCCTCCGTGTATAGTCGAGGAGGGGATCCCACTGATCTACGGCAGAGGAAGGTGGGATAGCCAGGAAGTCACTAAGGTGGTTCCCCTCATACCACCCCTAAATACCCTAAATACCACCCTGTGAAGACCTGGTGACCTGGTAGGGTCAGGGTGGGTCACAAGGATGGAGGGAAAAACCTTTACTCCAAACCTTTGCCCCTCCTATTTATTTGCTCCATCAACCCACTCTTCTGTCTCCCCACTACTCCACTTCCTTATTCTCCTGTCCTATCCTTTCTTCTTCTGTTCCCTGCTATATCCATGGCAGGCAGGAGTCAAGAGACTCCCTGACTGCCATCTTGGTGTTGCATATGGATGCTAAGCCTCTTGCCTGAAGATTGGGGTACAGAGGTTGGAAAAGGTTGAAGAGCCATTTTACTCTAGCCTGCCAATCGGGTCAGAGGCAAATGGAGTAAGACTCAGTATGTTCCCTTGTTTGTCAAGGCAGGGGATCTGGGAAACACTCACTTTTTGCCAAACCTCTTCTTTAGCCCAGGGGCTCCCAAGTCTGGGTTTTCTGAGGCAGGGGGCCTGCCTCTCTGGGTGCCGGAGCTGAAAAAAGGAAAATGGGGTTTGTTCTTCTCTTGTCTTTGCAGCAAAAGAAGAACCACCAGGTCAGAGCTTGGCATGGGGGTGGGATAGATTCCAGGGCCCATCCCTGTCTACAGAACCAGCCCATGAAACTGGTCAGAGAGATGCAGTGAGGCGGCAAAGCAGAATAAATGAATATGATCTGGTCATCTGTTTTGTAGAATGATTCTGGCCTGGAGTGGCACAGAGCCAAGGTGGGGAGGCGGCTGGAATCGAGGCTAGAACCAACCACACTCTGAGAGTTATTTTCAAAGGGCAGATATCTGACCCAGAGGCTGATTCAGCCCACCCTACTTTGTTTATTTCTCTGCATGGAACCTAGCAAGGGGACGCCCCATTCTTGCTCACCATTTCCCTAAATTCTGATTGATGAATGAGATCCGAGAGCTGATATTTGGTTTAAAGATGTCTCCAACACCTGGAGAGAAGAACAAGAAGTTGGACAGGCTTCCCCACAAGGGCGGTGACATGGTTAGGCTGGGAGACTGTCTCTCTCCCCTACCCCTCCAGAAAGGCTGCAACAGCACTTGCTAGTGACGTGGTCATGTCCTCGGCTGTTGCTCCAGCCTATTCTCCTCTCTGCCTGATTACCCACTGTGCACAGGGTGACCATGGGCAGGCAATGTGGTGACTCTGTGCCATTAGAAAAGACGACTCCTACCGTGGGGAAGCAACCCTGAAGATCCTTTGTGTAAAGAAAATAGTGTCTCTTCCTCTAGACAGGTACACCCAGACCTATGTGCATGGCTCAGTGAGCAGCACGTCTATTGGACCTCACCCTGTCCCTTGTCCTCTCACTGCGCATCTTCGTGCAGTGTACAAATTGCACAGTCGTATGTGACCCTCTTGATTACAAGCCTGGGTCTGTACTAGGCACCAAGGACTAAGAGAGAAATAAGACCTACGTCCTACCCACCAGGAACTCTCATTCTGAAGACAGTCCCTCCCTGAGTCTGACCCCTCCTAACTCACACACCTCCACCCTTGAAGCAGAGCCGTGTGCCACTGAGCTCGCTGTCGTGGTCCCGCAGCATGAAGTGGAAGTCCTCCCAAGTCAGCTCCCCCTTGTCCTGGAAGCCAGACTCCCGGAACATGAACTCCACCGCCTGAGCCAGCTGGTCCTTGGACAGGCAGTTGTTGGAGATCTCGATGAAGGACCTGGGGAGGACAAGAGACAGAGCAAACCCGGCAAAGTCAACCTCAGGCAGCGGCAGGGTGGGGCAGCCCAGTATTATCAACAACCCAGGAAATGGCCCTAGGAAGTTGCTCCTCCACACTGCAGCTGACAATAAGCTGGGTGGGGTGGCCACAGGTTGGAAAGGCAGAACAAAGATGAAAGTGATCTTGGACAGCTAGAGAAAGCTGCCCTGAAACTGGGATGCGGGGAGCGGGGCTAAAAGTTCAGCTTTTATCCTACAGCTGGGATAAAATTTCCTTTAATATAGGGATACATTCAGCCGGGCCACAGCACTCTTGTATGGCAAACTCTCTGCCTGCTCTCTTCTCTCGGTACCTCCCACACCATCTCTGGGCTCCCCCTTTCACGGGCCAGTGTGGGCACAGACAACCAGGAGGGCCAGGAAGCCAGTATTGCTACAATGGATGCTGTGTCCTCATGCCAGCAAGCCAGGGCACAGGCAGGAGTGACCCTATGCCCAATCTAACAGCACCCAGAGTGACAGCTGTGATGGCCATACTCTTTTCTTAGGCTGTGCTTTGGGACAGAAAATAGACCATACAAGTTTGTGTGAGTCTAGCAGAAGAGACCTGCAACAGACAGCAAGCATTTCCATCACATTGAAAAAACATGTCATCCCACTGAGACTGAGCAAGGCCCACACTGACTACAGGACAAGAAGGTGGGAGTTCAGCTGTGGGGTGGGGGGAGAAAAACCCTCTCCCAGATGCCCTAGAATGCTGCCAGGGCTGGGCCTGTAATGGCACACCTAGCAGGTTGGACTGCAGGTAGCTTAACCCTAGAGCCTTTAGAAGCCGTGTTCAGCTGTAGTATCTGGGGCTGTAAGAGAGATATGGAAAACTGAGAAAATGAACCAAAACAAAAGGGGGAGAAAAGTTAAAAGAACCTGGGCTGTTTTATGCATACTATTTATTCATTTGCTTATTTATCTCATCTCATTCATTTAAGTATGTATTGGGTGCCTGCTGTGTCCCAAAACAATGTGGAGGAGGTGGGTTCAGAAGGGGATAAAGAAAGATATGAGCCCTGTCCCCAGGAAGCCAAAGGCACTAGAGTAGTATCTTCAGGAATAAGGAGTCTATCAGCTCAGCTTGGTCTTTATTGGAGTACCACAAGCAGAAATTCGATTATTCCATTAAAAAGCAGGAAGACAGAAGGGTTGGAATATAGAGGAACCTTCTGTGTTTTTCCTCCCACCTGTCACAGTGACTGATATTGGAAGAATCACTGTGTAAGGCAGCGAGTTAGAATACTGTAAACGAGTTTAAAAGTTCTACAGGCATCCAAAAGGGGGGTAGTGGACTTTGACATTGGTCACATTGGTGATTTTTTTTTTAACTAGGGAGAATTTTCTGACTGGTATCAACAGTGCAGCTGGAGGCAGGGACCTGGTGGGGTACACTTTTGAAGCCCATGCTCTGAGAGTCTGGGGTACAGTGTCCAGGCTACTTCTCAATGCAGATGGTACCTGACCTGACTTCCTGTTTAAGGCATCAAGAAGTCTCAGGATTAGAAACCTATATATACACACACATCCCACCCGCCCTTACTGCATCATGGTGTAGAACTCATCCTTGGAAAGGGAGCCGTTCCTATCAAGGTCATACATGGCAAACATCAGGCGGGTCTTGTCCTCTGGGGAGCCTGGCAAGAGAAAGGGGGAAGCAGGTCACCTCTCTATTGAAAAACCCCTGGAGCCTGGGGCCCACCTTCCCCTACCTTTCTTTTCTTTTTTTTTAAGATTTATTTATTTATGCATACAAGAGCTGGGGTGTAGACCAGAGGTGTATGTATGGGGGGGTGGTAAGAGGATTCACCAGAGACAGAGCGGGGAGCACAACAGGTAGATCTACTGAAATACACAGCTGAGGGGAGCAGCAGGAGACATAGGAGTCTGCTGCGCCATGTGGGAAGTTCCCTGGCTGGGGATGGAACTCATATTGCAGTGGCTGCTATAGCTTCATAGTGCTGAGACTTAACCCCTTGCACCACCAGGGAGGTCCATTCCCCTACCTTTCATGAAGACCACCAGGATGTCCAAGAACTCCCGGAAGGACAGGTAGCCATTGCCATCCTTGTCAGCCAGCGAGAACATGGATTCCACAAACATGTCCTGGGGTTTGAGGCCCAGGGACTCAGCAAACTCAGCTCTGCTCAGTTCACACGTCAGGGCCTCCCGCACTTTCTGCGATGAGTCCATGGGCAGGGTCCCTGCGTCTGCTCGGTCGATGTCCAGCACCTGCAGTCAGGCAGCAGCAGCGGGGAGGAGAGAAGGAGGCAAGGCCTGGGCTGGAAGTGGTTCGGTGACCCTTCACACCTCCCCAAAGTCCAGCTCAGAAGGGTGAACCCTAGTGTCTGCTCCTAGGCCTTAGGTATTTTTCTGACTTGGGGCTTCAGCTCTCCTATCAAGGAGGTAAATGCAATCTCTAGCTGCCGGCTCATTCTCTCTCTGAGCCCACAAACCAGGAGCTTTCCTACAGGAGTGGGGCTGGGGCTGGGTGAGGGTAAGGGTGGGTGTGGGACAGGCAAAGCTTGGGAATGCAAAGGGAGAGAGCCTACTCTGGGGACAGAGATGTAGTTGACATGAGTGGACAGGCAGGAAGAGGCAAGGGATATGCTCTCTCACCAATTTAGGCAGGCTATGTGTCTGATTTGGTCTTTGCTTGTGTAAAAAATGTGAAAGTCATACACTTGTAACTACACATGTAGTTAAATACGTACAATGCATACTTTCAATTTTATCATTTGAAAAAGAACAGTTTCAAACTTTAGAGTGAGTCACAGCTCTAACCCCAGAGTTCCCAATTCATTGCATCTGGGGAGGGACCTGAGAATTTGCATTTCTAACAAATTCCCTGGAGAGGCCAATGCTGTGGGTGCAGGGGATACACTCTGAGAATCACTGGTGTAGACGATCTCACTGAATCCTCACAGGACAAGGAGATGGATTCTATGTTAATCAGTTTTATAGGTGAGAAGACAGACATGGAGCAGAGATGGTGTGCTCTGCCTGAGGCCACGCAGCTAGTGAGTGGCAGAGCCAGGACTCAGCTAAGGTTGTCTCTACAGAGGAAGATTAGCTCACCCCACATAGAGTCCTGTCCTGCTTAGGTTCCCTTCAACCCCTGGGCTCTTTTCCATTTCTCAGGCATAACCAGGGCACCTGGGCAAAAAGGTGTCTGAAGAAGACCTCTAGGATGAGGCCCCGCTGCTGCCTGGTCACAGCCTTCCTGAAGAGCTCCTTCTCATCCATCTCAGTCACACTGAGACCCAGAGCCTGGGCCACACACAAGTCCTGCAGATGCGTCACGAAGGTGCCTCGCTCCTCCTCAGAGTTAAACAGCAGCACCTGTGAGGGAGCGCAGCCACAACAAGGCTTGAGCTCCAGCTTCTGGCTCAGCCTCTCCTCAAAGGGCCTTGGGTTGGGAGAGAAAAGATGCCCCCAGACACCCAGGTTGGGGCCAGGTGAGTGGTCAGAGGGAGGCTCAAGCTGAGTCTGGGGACCTTTGAAAGGAGTACCTCTCCCCAGCATTAGCTGTCTCCGCTTAGCTCTACAGCTGAGTGGAGGTGACGTAAGAGACTTGCTATGAGGGGGGATGAGAGGGCAGTGGGCCAGTGGGAGGTCAGCTGGGCTGTACCAGGTCATACTCCTTGGGGATCTTGAGCAGCAGAGTGCAGCGCCCACGGTTGCTGGACAGGATGAGGTTGACCTGCTGCGGGGGCCGCAGCTGGACAGTGCGGAGCACAGAGAGACGCCTGTCCAGGACCTGCAGACTCATGTCTGGGAGCAGCTGGATGGTGACCGGATAGCTACTCTCTCTGGGGCCCGGCCACTCCATTGCTGAGGAAGGACAGATTGGGCAGAGTCATTAAGCAGGTGCTCAAGCTCTGCCCTCAGGGCCAGCTCCACTCTACTAATCTGAGCATGCACTCCAGAGCCTGGCTTTCTCCCCGAATCTATAATCTGGTTTCTTCCCTAGGGTCCCCCATCTGCTTCCTTCTTCCTCCCTCCCCTTAGCCCCACCTTACCTGGCACTCCACCTTTGACTGATTCCTTCTTCACACTCTCTCTGCCTTTCTTATGTAGTTTCTTGAGCTCTCGACTCCTGAAACGGGCCACTATCCAGGAGATGAGCAGACTCACTGCAGGGGGTAAGAAAAAGTCAGTAGGAGGAGGACAGGGGAAGCCTCTCACTGAGGCTTACCTGCCGCCCCCCCCCCTTCCCAAGGGACTCCCTTTCCAAGTCCCCCTGAGCCTGGCTTCAACTGTACCAAGGAGCTAGCCCTGCAGGTCAGCAGGAAATGAGGGGCAGAGCCAGCCTGTGGGGAGAGAGGCAGCCAGAAGAGAGTTAGGAGAGAGAGCAAAAGGCTCACCTAGTGGAAGACAGCAGAGAGCCACGATGGATACACCAAAACCTGGACCACTGCCCTCAAAATAGTCGAGCACGGTCAGAGAGGCACAAGGCGGCAAGCCTTTCACTGTGAGCTGCTGGGGCTGAGGGCAGGGTGCACCTGAGGGAGAGGGCACAGAAGACATCAACATCTGGGTACCCCATTTCTCCCATCCTTGGCCAAGCACCCCTCCTGTCTCTCCTGTGAAGGGTCAGGTAGCCTCCTCCCTCTCCAGGCCTACCTCCATGGAACTTGGTTCCCTCAAACAGACTGACACAGAAGGACTGCCTGGCTCTCTGGACAGCACCAAGTGATCCCTTCCCCTGCCCCCACCAAATCTTGGTTCTATTTCTGCCATCACCTGTGTACTCCTAGGATACCCACTCACCTTCATCCCAGACAAAGACGTTGGGCTGCAGGGCACTGGGGTCCACATTGGTGACATCTACCAGCACATCCCGCAGAGTAGTGTTTCTGATTTTTGCAATTTCCTCTATGGAGAACAGCCTAAGTTGGAGAAAGCCAGGAGTTGCTGGGATGGGAAGGGGGTGCAGGCTCCAGCAAGCTGAGGCCCAAGGACTCAGATGAGGAAAGAGACCCAGATGGGTGGGGCCATTTGGGAATCCAGGGCCCATGGGGGCTGACTACAGGCAGAGGGTCTGGGACCCAGGCTGAGGTGGGATCTGAGGTGGGGGCCCCAGCAGGCCTTACCCATTCCTGATGTTCTCAAACCAATAGCGGTCTCCATCCCGCAGCCGCACAAACTGGTCAAGGACAATAGTGCTAAAGAGAGGTCCAGGGCTCCCGGAGCTCTCCAGGAGCCCCCCGGGGAGCAGCTCCAGCCTGGACAAATCCTGGTTGTACAAGGCGGCTATAGTTTCCAGCACCTGAAGCAGCACAGAAGGTGAGGTGAGGGAGGGGTGTGTGTGTGTGTCTGTGTGTGTTTTCCAGGAAGGAAAACCAATGTCACCCCAATGTCACCAAGTTCATGGGAAAGGACCCTGCAAGAGTAGGAGAATGGCACCCAGCCCAAGGGCCATCCTGCAGGAATAGTACAACATAGTGGTGACGAACATATTCCGGAGTCAGACGGATAAACTTAAATCCTGCCTCTACAACTGACATACCAACTATATCATTGGTAAAATGGAGTAATGGTAGTATCAACCTTATAACATTCTTAACATAGATTCAATGAGTTACATATGTAAAGGATTTGGAACAGTATGGTTACAAGATGGCTTCAACCGCTATTATCATTACTATTCCTGACCTGGGGTTCCTCTTTGAGGTTGAGTTCAGTCCAGTTCTTAGGGATCTTCAGCTTCAAAGCCTGTAGGGCTTGGCTGTAGCTGGGCAGCCCCATATCTCGGCCACGTTGAATGCTGCTGGCCACGTAGTCTGTGCGTGAGAATTTGCCAGGGCCAGGCCAATAATCTAAGGAAAGGGGAATAGACTATAGTCTTGGTTCCCCCAACGTTCTTTGCTCAGCAGCCTTGAATGGCACTGTTGGCATTACCACCCCCCCAGTACTCCTCAACCTGGACTTGGTGTAGGGCCAATGTCACTGTGTGTAATCAGAGATAATTTTTCTGCAAGATTCTTCCTCTAAGACTCTAAACTGTTCTAGCCACCAAGTTGTAAATGCCCTATACTTTACTTCCTTAATCTCAAGCTAGAGCTGAATGAAAACCTTTAGAAAACTAAGCAGCAGAAATTGTGGAATAACAGCAACACTAAGCTTAAATTAGTCACACACAAAAAATAGTTCAAAGCTCATTTTCTTCTAAGGCTATTTGCAATGTGAGTATCTGTGTTCCTGTATTGTTGGCACCCTTGGTCTACCTGTTGATTAGCCCAGAAGGGACCCCAGGCTCCCAGCCTCTGGACCCCCATCCCCTCCAGTTCCAGAACTCACCCCTTAGATCTTCAACAACTATCCTGTCCTCCAGCTCTGAAATCTGGGAGGCCATTCCTAGCAGCAAGTTATTCACTCCCTGGGAACTGTTCAGATTAGGGTTCTGGAAGTAAACAACATATTCAAGGTGTTTTCCCTCTTTCCTGGACCAGTGTAGCATTCAGAGGGACCCATGGCCAATCCTAGACACTCTTGAACTGTTGTCTCCAGATAACTTTCTAGAACATTCTACCCCTTTATCTCCAATCACCATGGAGCAGCAACACCCAAGAACTGGGTCTTGGGTGACAAGAGTGACTTTTATAACCGGCCCTGATTGTGACCCCAGACTGACCTCCCGAGTCCAGTAGCTGTTGCAGACCCTGAGAGCAGAGGAACTGTTAAATCCTTTGTTTAGGACCTTTTGGAAATGACAGCTGGCATTTCTGAAATAAGAAGTCAAGGAATTGGTAAGAGAATTCAAGGAAGACACTGAAATGGTTAAGTGGGGTGAGGGACTCAGAGGGGATTGGCCAGGTTTGGGGCAGCCCCTGAATTTGTTAAACAGAGCAGAGATTTGGCAATCTGTTTGGATTAAAGGTAGATGGTGTTCTTTGTCCATATAAGGTGGGGAAGGGAAGGAAGAGAGTGACCCAGATACTGGAGACATCCTGTTCTCAGCAACTGAAGTTCAGCCTTTAGGAGAATTGGGTGATTTCCCTGATACAACTGAACCACCTAACCCAGATTCCTGTTTCCAGGGCACCAAATTCTGTTAACCCATGAAACTGTGATGATTTATGAAAGGCTCCAAGCCCAAAGGCACACCCCTGCAGTGTGCCTTTCCCACCATCAGCTGCTCCCTCACCTCATGTAGACGCCAGGAGGGACCATGGTGGAGAAGAACTGCTCAGAGGCAGCCAGGAACTCTGGAGAGATGCTGGGATCCAGGAAAGGATGGTACCCTGCCATGGGGGTAATAAGAGAAATAGGCTCCTTACCCTCGCATCCTCTCATCACATACACCCAAATGTTTCCCTTCTGGATCCCACCAGCCCTCCCCAGAACCCAGGTATCCCCCCCAAATCTCTCACCTGGATATTCTGGAGGTGTTCTCTGTAGGAAGCTGGGCAGCCACTCGTACATGGCTATGTTCTGAGAATCAAAAGAAGGGAAAGGGAGACAGTGCTGGAGCAATCACACCAGGAGAGAGGAATCTGAGCCCAAGGAAGACTTAGGTGGGAGGTGAGAACCAGGCAGGGGTAGACATAGAGGAGTGGTAGGATAGCCTTGTCCCCAAGGACTGAGGGTGAGGATCTAAATAATCACAAACAGAAACTTGTATATTAGAATGCTGCATCCTTATCATCTTCAGGATCTATTCCTAGACTTTAGCTCTCTGGGGAGTGGTGTCCTCCGGGAAAGGGGGTTTCTGGGTGGCATTGTCCACCGAGGGGGAACCCTGATGGGCAAGCTGATGCGCAGAGGCGGAAGGGGATGGGGGGGGTGGAGGGAGGGGAGAGAAGAGCGAGAAAAGGGGAGAGTAGGACAACTGACCTGGTAGGTGGCGATCACCCTCTTGCGCGCGTGCTGGAACAGCTCCTCGTCCCCCCAGCCCGGGTGCTGGCTGGCCAGCCTCTGAGCCCATAAGTTGTGGTAGCGGAACCACACCACGCCCAGCGCCTGCACGAAGGGGTCGCGGTTCCCCCGCTCGGCCCCGAACGCTGCGTCCCACCAGAGACGCAGGCAGGGCATGAGTGGCAGTGGCACTCGGGGAGCCCAGCACGCAGAACCCCCAGCTAGCCCGTCCGGGAGCCCTGCGCGCGCCCTGCCCGCCGCACCCCGCCCCACCCCGCGGCCTCACCGTACAGCCCCCGGAGGCCGCGCTGTCCCGTGGCCGGGTCGGGCGCGTTCCACATGAGCAGGGGCTCCTGCGCCTCCCGGGGGAAGGCGGAGTCGGGCCCGGACGC
>PVIJ01003336.1:113662-138000 GCA_004024925.1 Scalopus aquaticus | reverse complement strand
ATGCCCTGCACAGTTCAGCCTGTTGTTCATACACAGCACAGCTCATTGTGTCAGTGCGGGCCCGAGACAACCGTTGCCCTTCCCCACCTAGGCTGGCTTCACGCACTGGGGTGGTTAGGGAATTGCTGCAGGGGCTGGCAGACTGTGGTTGCCAGTCCTCAAGTGTCTGCCCAGACCGAGCATTGGTGGTACAGCGGTGAGCATTGCTGCCTTCCAGAGTTTGCGCAGGTCACCCCGAGTCCTCTGTGCAAACACGGAGACTCTTTTGATGGGGAACTGCTTCAGCTCCAAAACTGAAACAGACTCAGTTTTCTATCCAACTAAACCAGAAACCTCCAGTTGCATTTGTCAACTATGTTAATGAACAGAGAGAAATGGAAGATGGAAGTTGAGGTACCAAAGAACATTCTTTCATTAACTGATCCTTAATGCCATTATGAGAAAAGCCCCACCTGCAAATGACAACCTGAGCAAAACAGCTCTGTCCCTGGGGCATTGTATCAACTCCATGCAGGTGTTTGAGCTGTGTTCAGTGAGGGTGCAAGAAGGGATTCCTGTTTGACTGGGGGAAGGTTGAAAAGTTCCTTCTTGGGGAGGAAAATGGAACACTTTTCAATAAACCTGGAATTTGTGTTTCTTCTTAAAAGTTGGGGAAAGTACACTTTTCTCATGGGTGTTTTTGTGGTCAAAACTGAGTCAAGGATAATGCCGTGAGCCCTGCCTCAGACGCCACGGTGCCACCTCAGGCCGTGGCGATGGGCAGCTTTGTGTTTAATAAATATTTCTGTTCCCTCTGAGGATGCTGAAACATCAGGGCCTGACAAACATCCAGGTGCCAGAAGGGAGCAACTATTGTAGAAAGGTCATCAGTGATCCTGCCCCTCTACAGCCCAGTGCCTTCCAGGACCTGAGAAAGAGGAAACCGTCCTTTTGCATAGCACACCCTCACAAGCCTTTATTTCCTACATGTGCTTTTCCTTCTGTGCGGTGCCACACATTAATGAAGGACTTCTTATGTGGAAATTGTCTTGTGGTTCAGAGTTTGGCTTTCTCAGTGTGAGACATACAAACCAATCATACTGGTAACATTTTCTGAAAATTGTATCCAGTTAAAGCTTGCTTTGGGGCTGTTTCTATGGGGCTGTTCCAGTTGTCTTATTGCCGATGTTATCCTGTTGTTAACTTGAGTGAGCTCTTCCCCTTCCTTAGTTTACTTTTATTTCCTTTTTAAACAATTTCAAGTATGTCACCTTACACCTGATTGTCATCTCAGAATGATTGTCTTCTGCTCTTTCTCTTCTTGCATTTCTTATATCTGCTCATCAGTTTCTAGGATCAAAGTTGGAATGGATTTTTGATTTGCTGATAATAATGATATTGCATTTTTAAAAGATTTATTTATTTATGCATACAAGTACTGGGGTGTAGGCCAGAGGTGTGGGGTGGTGAGAGGATTCACCAGTGGCAGAATGGAGAGCAGAACAGGCAGATCTACTGAAGCACCCTGCAGGCAAAACAGGAGAGGTCTGCTGTGCCATGTGGGAACCTCCCTGGCTGGGGATCAAACTTGTGCTGCAGTGGCTATGGATAGCTTCATAGTGCTGAGATTTGACCCACTGAGCCAACAGGGAGGCCCGATAATATGTGGTGAAATATTTTTCATTTATATCCTTTGAACTGACTAGAGAAGCAGACTGGGCTAGGAACTCCTTCGATATTATATTTCCAAAATGAAGTGTTTTTTTTTTTTTTTAAAGATTTATTTATTTATACAGACAAGCTGGGGTGCAGGCCGCAGGCCAGAGGCGTGGGGCGGCGAGAGGGTTCACCAGGGACAGAGTGGGGAGCAGAACAGGCAGATCAGAAATACACTGCTGAGGGGAGCAGCGGGTGAGGCAGGAGAGGTCTGCCGCACCATGTGGGATTTTCCCCTGCCGGGCGTCAAACTTGCATCGCTGCTGCCAACAGCTCCACAGCACAGCGCTTAACCGTTGCACCACCAGGGAGGCCCTAAAATGAAGTGTTAAGGCAAATTATATCATGTGTTCATATATCATGTATTTATATATTTCCAAATCGGAAGTTACTTTCTTGCACAGTTATGTCTGTTTTGTTGATTTTATTTCCTTGGTTAAATTATATTTCTGCGAACAGCCAGTACATTTCAATAGAGATAAATTAAGGAAATTAATTAGGTTTTTAAAAAGAAAGTTCCATTTTAGTGTCAATTCAAATAATTAGCATATAAAAGGGAAATAGAAAATGATTTTGGCTTCCAAAAGTTTAGATTCTACTTGGTGATTATGGAACATAAGTTTCACAGCCTTTCATAAAAGAGTCATATATGTTTACATTTAATGGAAATAGATTTAAAATAATAAAAAAGTATTTTTATTATTTGATTTTTATAATCAGTAAAAGATATCTTAGTAAATCACAATATAAGAGCTCAACTTGTTACAGAAAATTTGAATATTTGATGCATTATTATCATCATTTTAATTTCAGTTTATTTTCTCCATGGCATGTATAGGTTTCCCATGCTATCAGAAAGTAGAAAGCTTCTATCGGGTTTGATTTGGAAAATTATTTTTGAGGTCTGGGAATATTAAAAACACTTTCCCTACAAATTAGTGGTAATAGCATTGTCAGAGTCTCAAAATAACCTACCAAATCCTAACTAAGAACTTACTATTATCAGATAGTGGGATAATCTGTATAAAAGTAAAAAGGAATTATTAATGCTAAAATAAAACAGAAAGGGCCTCCCTGGTGGCGCAGCGGTTAAGTGCTGTGCTGTGGAGCTGCTGTCAGCAGCGGGGACACGAGTTCGATGCCCAGCCGGGGAGATTCCACATGGCATGGCAGACCTCTCCTGCCTCACCTGCTGCTCCCCTCAGCCGTGTATTTCAGTTGATCTGCCTGTGCTGCTCCCCACTCTGTCTCTGGTGAACCCTCTCGCTGCCCCACGCCTCTGGCCTGTACCCCAGCGTGTATGCATAAGTAAATAAATCTTTAAAAACAAAAAGACACATCATCTGTATAGGTTTGTGCTGGCCAATACTTACAACTGTGCTGAACAATACAGTAGCCGCTGGCCAAAGGAGGCTAAAAGCAGACAATTTGGGAAGTGGGCATCACAAGAGCAGAAACCAGTTCACAGAAGGCCAGAAGATGGATGTAGGTGGAAATGATTAACATAGTCCTTAAGCAAGCTACATATCAAAGTCAAGCATTGTGAGCACAGAATGAGGTGCAAGACACCAGGTGGGAGATACGGAGATTGAGGGCTGTCGGAGGCCGGCTCCGACCGAGGTTGGGTTCCCGGGGGTGGTAGGGAAAGCAGCGGCAGCGGCGGTGGTGAGTTCCGTGGGGAAAAGGGGGTGGGGAGTGAGAGATAGCAGACACCAGAGAGTGTGATCAGGCTGTTCCACTTTATTATTCGAGAACAGGGTTTTTAAAGCATAAGAAGAATTAACTACTGACTATGGCAGGGTGATTACAGATATTCAGATGCATAATCAATTACATACTTTGAGAATTGAGGAACTTTGGGAAAATGTCTTGTTGTGATGTAAATACCAGCAAGGTACAGGACATAATCTTCAACCTTTGCCCTAGGCCTAGCGTGGAGGCTGCTGTCTCCATACCTATTGTCTGAAACCAAGACCATAATAAAAGAAACATCTTTATGCTAATCTCTGGAGGAAATAATCTAAGGAACTATAAACTGATTTTTCCAGGCAAGGAAGGGAAATAGGGGAAGGGATTAAAAGTTCTTTGTTCAAACATTAACCCTTGACCGGGCAAGGACACTTCACTGTCAGAAGGACATCTCGCTGCCAGGATCTAATAAGTAAGGTTAATGCATGCAGGCATGGTGGAGAAACTTAGTTATTGTTCTCACCTGAAATTATACTTAAATTTATTTGCAAGAAGAAATATCGCATCCTGACTTATGGGAACACTTCCTTGAAGGCTCGCCACCCATAAAGTGACCTTGTCAAAACAATATGGGGGTCTAGGCTGTGACAGAGGGCCATTTGAACAGAATCACCAGTCCTTTCAAATCTACCTAGTCAAACCAAATATAGAAAAAAAATCCTTATGCACTAACCATAAAGATAAATTAAGAGCAATTAACAGTCCCATAAAGGAATGAAGAGAAGACTATCAGTGCCTTCTCTGCACTGGCAAGAGGCAGCAGCAATCCTGCCCGTCTGTGACTATCCAGGTGTTTTTCTTTACCAACCTTACTCTGTTGCAAAGCAGCAGAGGCAGGCCTGCTACCAAGGCTGCCTGCCTGTGACTATGCAGGCCTCTCATTTAACAAACCTGTTCCTTTCAAGGGAAGCTCTTTCTGCCCGCTTGTGTCTGCACAAGTGTTCTTTCCTTCCCTTTCCTTTTTATAATAAACCTGCTCTTTGGAATATAAGTGAACATCTCTGCCTCGTGGGGAAACTTGACTGGGGAAACTCGTCAAGTGTGGCTGAAGGGGAGCTCTGATGAATCTCCTCAGAGGTAACCCGAGGACCCCACTCTCTGAACCCAACACTTCACCAAACCCACATCACTAGTCACCTGGTGATATTTAAATTCAAATTATAATTAATGGAAATTAAATTTAATCTTCATTTTCTTGTCACACAAGCCAAAGTAAGTTCAAGTGTTCAAAAATCCTGTGAAGTTAGTGGTTCATTGTAGAGACAGAAAGACTCAGGGAGTAGGTTCTGGTAGTGCCACCAGGGCACCATGCAGCTTCTCTGATTTAGGCAGATGGGTAAAGTTCGAGTCCTGGAGCCCTCGGTGCCTTTTGCAGACTTTTCATGATCTTTTGTAGTGAAGCAAGCAGTTACAGAGCAAGCAAGTGGGCCCCTGGCAAATCTTCACTTTTTGGGCTTTCTGGCGTTGTCTCGTGGCCTCTGCATCCGCCGCCTCTGTCATGCTCCTGCGCTGCCCCCCACCTACAGTGTCTCTCCAGGCCCAGGTGCGCCCACTCATGCACGCACACACCACTACGAGGCTCACACGCAAGACCGCAGGTGTCCATCATCAAATCTAATGGCATTAGGACAGAAAATCCTGATGCCTCTTTCATTTACCCTACAGTTCTCTATGGAGCTACACAGACGGGTCAAAAGGAAGAGTCCTGAAGCTCTCGGTGGCTTTTTAGGCTTTTAATGGTCTCTTGTAGAGAGGCAAACAGGTACAGGGCAGGCAACGGAGGTGGGCAGGGGGGCGAGGCGGGGGTGGAGGGCGGGGAGGCAGGAGGCGGACAGGCCTCCCAGCCTACAGCGAATCTGCTTAATGCTCTGTTCTCTGCTGCTTCTGGAGCTGCTGCTTCTCTGCTTACAAGCCCAGTCTCTGGCTCAGGTGCGCCCACTCATGCAGGCCACGCCCTGCTTCAGGTGCCGCCGTCAGGCTTGCGTGTGGGCCTGCAGAGGCCCATCACTGAGGGGGGGGCAGAAAAATCTGATGACTCTCATTTACCCTACATTAATCAACAATTCACAGAAAAAATATTAGCATCAATGCAGAAAGTTCTATTGGGAAGCAGTGGTCTAGAGTAACCTGCAACTTGTTTAAGGCTCTTGACAGATGACATTTGCTTTTATAAATCATAAACAATCTTCCTATATTATATTTATGTAACATAATCCAGTTGGTTTATAGGATCAGATTCAGAATATTTTCTGTCCAATTTAAATATGTAATATAATCACATCTAAAGTGGTTAAAGTAAAAATAGCTTTAATCAAACAAAATATTATCAGTTTTGTATTATTAATATATGTAAGTAAAATGAATATTTATTCAATGATGCTACAATACCAAGTAGTTGATGTTTGATTCTCTTGATTTTCTATCAGTAGCACACACATATATGAATATATATTCCAAATCTATACGTCTTCTCTCCTTGCCATCCTCATTCTCTTTCGTCCTTTCTCCTTGACTTACCTCTATGTCTACAAAATTATTTATGCAAGATCTACATATGCCAGGCCCCACAATAGATGTTTGGGACACATTAGACAATAAAAGGTGCTTTCTATGTTAATAAAAATATTTCCTGAAAGTCAAATTTTTGATCCAAAGGCATGATAGGAGTTGACCAAATATAGAAAAACAAAAATTTTCTTCTGTCTTTGGCCTTTTTCAGCTTGCCAGACATGCGAGTGAATCTTGTCCAAATGAGAAGACTCCTGTGGGAAAATTAAGCCCTATTGCCAATGCTGTCCTTATTGTAAATTAGCAAAACTAAATAAAAACAAGTAAAGATAAATAAAAGCAAGTAACACCTGGAGAATCAAATTCTCTGATTTCTCAAACCTCTCCGTAAATGTGATTAACTTCAAGTTCATATTATTATTGGAAATCCCACAAAACATATTGGCAGTTCTACTCTTCACATTGATATAATTATAAGGAATATTACAAAGTACATTGACAATTTAATTATTTTTAAATGTTTCCTGGTGTCTTGAGTTTTTAAAAATGAACTAAAATATTCCAGAATACAGAGTCAGGTATATGTAACTAATAGATCAGAAATGCCTTGACCATGAAGAACCTGTTGTTTCTTATTGCTTTTATTGATTAACTGATGAAATGATAAATTAATTTACTAAAGTGAAAATAATTTCACTTATGAAAGCATCAATCAGATAAATGAGTATAAATGAAAATAAATATCCAAAAGTTGAATGAAATGTTTATTCTCTAATATAATATGATGGCAAAATTATAAGTGAATTGGGCATGAGTAGGTTAGTATATATGGACTTGCTGACTTTATAGCTTTATTCACACTTTTCTGGGTAAAAAAATTTACTTGAGAACAGTCACTTTATCTGTACCTCCTTCTATGTCTTATAGTAAAAAATCTTATCATCGTTATTGCCTAAAAGCTTCCATATTCAATGTCCAGGGATTCTTTTTTAAATCCATTTTCCAACTAGAAATGCATGCAATCCTATTAAATACCTATGGCTTCCAATTAGATATGTGTTCCAACCAATTAGATATCTGTACCCACCTATTAAATATGCTTGTCCTCCCTCTAGACAATCATGCCTTCCTGTTAGAGATGCATGCTCTTTAATTAGATGGCTCTGTCCTCCAATTAGATATATCTGTCATTCAATCAAATATATCGGCTCTCCTATTAGAACTGTGTGCTCTCCAATAAGATAATGTACTCTTCAATTAGCTGTGCGCTTCCTCCCTTTGGATATGCATGCCTCATGAAATCAATTTTAAAATAAAAACAAACAGGAGTATGGCACAGAGTCATAAACTACCACTGAAAATGCCACAACATATCAAAAGTCCTAGGACTGCTACTTAGTTTTGGGTCCTTGATCTTTTTGCTAAGGGGGATGACAAGAGGAAAAAGTCCTCAATAAGACAGGGCTCAGGTGTTTCAATGATTAAAGTTTATTAGTGCTGGCTCTATGGCTTACAAAGAAAGCAAACAGTTTGCTGCTGTCTACTTTCAACAAGTTCAGTTGCTAGAAGGCAAAAAAATGATGGGAGGAGGAAGAAATAGAAATGGCTTTATAAAGACTTGTGTACCACTTAATAGAAGTGGTTATTAGTTTCTGATGTACAGTGCTTCTAGTCCTTAGTATCTACAGAACCTCTTTATAATGTATATGGGCTTCTTCCTCCTCCCAAATTACTAAAAATTATATTTTATGACTACATTGTTGTAAAGACTGATCTATGCCAGGCTGAACTTATTTTCCTTGAATATCTGTTTACTTGTCAATTTTCCATGAAAGTTATCTCTGTTAGTGTAAGTAGAGATGCTGAGAGAAATTAGGTACAAAACTGGTAGCTTAAAATAACAGAAATTTAGTTTCAGATTTCTAGACACCAGAAGTTCAAGATAAATATGCTAACAAAACCACAGTCCCTCCAGAGGCTCTTCCAGCCTCTGGTGTGTCCTGGTGTTCCCTGACTCTGCATGTCTTGTTCTGTCTCTTGAGAGGACATGCTTATTGGATTTAGAGACCAGTCTACCCCTGTATGATATCATCATAATCTTTTCCCTAGCTTGCTTCTTGGCCTTGGACTTGAATAAAGGACTTGGGGGACATGGAAGGGGCTACTTGAAAGAGATGTAGATGTGGGTGAGAGACCTGAGGAATGGCTGGCAATGGCAGCCTTTATCTTCACTTGTATTTTGATTTTATTTTATTTTTCCTTCTACTCTTGCTTGGCCCCTTCTTCCCTGTTCCTGTGGTTCCCCACCAGAAGGCACCTAAACACTTGGAGAAAGCTTTGGGGCCCAAGTTGGCCCCACTACAGACCAACCCTGCTTGACTGGGCATTTACCCATGAGGAGATGGGTAATTTTGTGTGTTTCATAGGGGACCTATTTTAACTATTTTCTTTCTCTTCTCTCCATTGCATACTAATTATATTAAAATTATTTTTTATTAAAGGTCTTACACACTAAGAGTATGTTTGTCTTTATTTGGCAGATGGCCAAATAAAGAACAATCAGGATTGGGGATCCCAGGGTATCCTTCAGTCTGCCTATTAACACTTTCACATGTAAAACAACTATAAAATATATGAGAGAAACTTAACAGCTCATAATTTGAATTTTTAGCATTAGAAACTATCTTGAAATAATGTGTAGCTTGTATTTGGCTAAATTCAGAAAATGTATAGTATTATTCATGGCATGATATAAGCACTAATTGATTTAAGTAAGCTATGAATAATTATTAATATTGACTACAGGTTGAATTTCAAGTGATGCAATGATGACAAATTTGATTTGGTTAGAATTAATCATTTAGTTATATGGTGATAGAGATATTATTAATAAATAAATTTCTGATGGTGAATAAAGTTAGTGAACGTGATTCACTTGAAGCACTGCATTAAAATAAGCTTATTTACAACAATAAACTTATACTAGAATAATCAAGGTTAAAGTGGTGGTTTCAAGATTTGATTTTATTACAAGTATAGGTGCTTATTATACATACATATATATACACACACAAACACACATATCCTTCCATAAAATTTATATATATACTACTGACATATTTTTATTCAAATAGCAGAGAGACACTAAAGCGGGTTGGGGAGGGCAGTGGGGTGGGGAGGGAAGGGTAAGGGCACAAAATGGAGTAGAAAAGAACACAAAGGACCACGGAGATGGATCATGGGTGAATTGGTGGTGGGTTACCCAAGGGGGATACAAAATGTAAAAGATATAAATAACAATAAAAATATATGTATTTAAAATAATAATAATAATAATAATAATTGTCCTAAATGTTGGAACACTTAGTTCCAAATGTAAATATGTATTCAATATTGAATGACTGAATAAATTTTCAATTAAATTGCTATGTACCTTCCTCCCTTTATTTGCTACCATGACTGGAAAAGAATTATATGAAATTGTGAAGGACTTTCCACATTTTATAGATACATATAGAAAAAGTTTCATCAATTGTCACTAGATAGATTCTTAGGTCAAGAATGAGAGGATGTTTCTAAATTAAAAATTGAACTAACAGATTAGAGAAAAATGGGACATAAAAATAAATATAGAAAAAGTATTTATATCATTCATATTACTTCATAATAAAAAACAAGTAACAGTAATGATAATAACTGCTTAGCAAGTATGAAATAAAACTTATATTAATAAAGCCAAATTACACATATAAACCTCAAACCTTTTTAAAGATTTATTTATGCATAAAAGATCTGTGGTATAGGCCAGAGTTATGGGTTGGGGAGTGAGAGGATTCACCAGAGGCAGAGTGGGGAGTAGAACAGGTGGATTGACTGAAATACACTGCTGAGTGGAGCAGTGCATGAGTCAGGAGAGGTCCACTGAGCCATGTGGGAATCTCCCTGGCTGGGGATCGAACTCGTGATGCAGTGGCTGCCAATAGCTTCATAGTGCTGAGAGCTAGCCCTTTGCACCACCAGGGAGGCCCCTAAGTCTCAAACTTCTTCAAAACAGAATTACTCAACAATTCTCCTCTTCAACATTATATAAGAAGTTACAGTTTAAGACAAACAAACAAAAAAAGATGGCAGACGTTTCAGAAGGAAATGTCAAAATTTTAAATTGCATGATTTTTCTACTTATAAAGTCCAAAGGCTTAAGATACCCAAATACAAGAATTCTCCAAGTTTCAGTTATAACTTCTCTGCACAGATCTTAATATTAATCAGTAATAACAGTTGGAAATTGTAAAAGAAAAAGCATCTTTTTAAAGCATAAATCACATACTTGTGGCTAGGATTCAATGTAGCAAAATCATAAGAATATGAAAAAAAAAGGAAAACAAACTGAACATGCAGTGTGAAATAACATGTTATGGAATAAAGATTCAAAGTTATAAAGAGACAAATTAACTACAAAATATTTTATATGCTTGAAATCATTACAAACAAAAATTTTAGAATAATAGTTATTAAACAAAGTTATTAACAAATCTTAAATAATCTGAGAAATATATAGTTGGTGTGTATAGAAATTGCTTGAGGGCCTCCCTGGTGGCGCAGCAGTTGAGCGCTGCGCTGTGGAACTGTCGGCAGCACGCATGATGCAAGTTCGACGCCCAGCCGGGGAGAATCCCACATGGTGCGGCAGACCTCTCCTGCCTCACCCGCTGCTCCCCTCAGCAGTGTATTTCTGATCTGCCTGTTCTGCTCCCCACTCTGTCTCTGGTGAACCCTCTCGCCGCCCCAAGCCTCTGGCCTGTACCCCAGCTTGTATGTATAAATAAATCTTAAAAAAAAAAGAAATTGCTTGAAGTATATAAGTGCATATATCATGTGTATAAATATTTACTATAATGTTTTTTTATTAAAAGAATTTTACCTTAGCACAGAAATTTTTAAATAAGTCAATGGAAAGCCATAGGCAACTACATTTCTATATGACAATTGGCATATGATGTAGTTTGTAAAGAAAATCAGACAGGAAAAAATGGGTGAACTTTATAGTACATGATGTGAGAACAACTGGTACAACCATTAAGAAAAACAGTATGGTGGTTCCTCAAGAAATGAAGATTGAACTGTGATATGAACAGAACTTCCACTTCCAGGTATTTATCCAAAAGAAACAAAGGCACTAACTCAAAATAATATTTGTACCCCTAGGTTCATTGAAGTATTACTTACAACAGCCAATATATGGAAACAACCCAACCCAAGTATTCATCAGTGGATGAATGGACAAAAAAAAATAAATGTGGTTTCTTGGGTGGCCTCTCTGGTGGCCTAGAGGTTAATTCTCAGCCCTTTCACTGCTAAGGCCTCAGTTCAATCCCCTGCCAGGGAACTGACCCACATATGGTGCAGCAGACCTCTCCTGCTCCCCTCAGCATTGTATTTCAGTAAATCCACCTGTTCTGCTCCCTACTCTGTTTCTGGTGAATCCTCTCACCACCCCACCCCCGCACCTCTGGTGTACACCCCAGTTCTTCTATCCATAAATAAATAAACCTTTTAAAAACGAAGAAACTGTTACTTTTATATGAAATGGAATACTATTCCACCACAAAAAAGAATGAACTACTGTATCTTGCAACAACAAGGATAGACCTCGGAGGCCATTATGCTAAGTCAAATAAATCAGATAAAAAAAAAACAAATACAATATGATCTCACTTATAAAGGCAGTCTAAATCAAACAAAAACTCAATTCATAGGTACAGAAAACAGACTGGTGTTTGCCAGAGACGGAGCTTGGGATTGGAGTGGAGAAAAATGGGCAAAGGTGGTCAAAAGTTATAACTATCCAGGTATAAAATAAACTATCCAGGTATAAAATAAGTAAGTCATGGGGATATAGTGTCCAACATGATGCCTACAGGAAATAATACTGTAAGATAAAAAGTTGAATTTTTTAGCAGGAATGTTTAATTTATAACTGATCAGAAAAGAGGATAAATCCTCAAGGCAGTATCCACATTTCTTATAGATCATGTAACAATAGATAAGCCCTCCCACCAAGCGCCGCAAGTCCATGACAGTGGAAAGCTTAGACAGAAATTGACATCAACAGCATAGACCAGTTAGAAAAAGAAGATGCAGGTAAAGATAGGAAAATGGAAACATAAAATTCCCTAAATTCTTTTTTTAAGATTTATTTATTTACGCATACAAGAACTGAGGTGTGTAGACCAGAGAGGTTAGGGGTTGTGAGAGGATTCACCAGAGACAGAGTGGGGAACAGAACAGGCAGACTGATTGAAACACGCTGCTGAGGAGAGCAGCGGGCAAGGCAGGAGAGGACTGCTGCACCATGTGGGAATCTCCCTAGCCAGGGATCAAACTCATGTTGCAGATAGCTTCATAGTGCTGAGATTTAACCCGTTGTACCACCAGGGAGGCCCCAAATTCCCTAAATTCTTATTATTCTAAAGATCATAATCATTTCTCCCCTAGGCATCTACTCTTGGCTGCTCCCTAATACACCCATCTTCAGGCCTGTCCTTACTCCTTCTGAAAAGATTAGAGAGAAAAGCCCAATTTCCTTGGATGAGCATATCACTGTCCCATCTTACATCTTTTCCTAGAAACTTATTCTGAGCTAAAAGACCAAAGATATCAAATATGTTTCAGAATAATAAATAAAATACTTCCTAAGTGAAATATTTGACCATACCTAATAAGAAACAGATCCTATTTACAAATGATATATGTTGGATGACTTACTTAGGAACAATAAAAATAATAGCCCACCTCAGCGTTGGTATGGGAGTTCAGTGAATTGAAATATCAAATATGTTTAGAACAGTGCCTGGGATACTTTAAGCAACATATTGGGATTCATTATTATTATTTGCAACTATGTCTGTCCCCAAACTAGGAACCTTTATGCAGGTCTTTGCAATTCTCTTACCAGCTTTCAGAAACCTCGAGAAACTGCTCATTGATTCATACCTTTTCATTTATACAGGCCAATGTAAGTGACACTATTATTCCAGGGACTTGAGATACTCATTCTGATGGAAATGAACAGGCGTCTGTAGGATGGATGCATAAAAGAGCAAAACTGAGGAGTAGGGAAGGCTGTGCTGAGATCTGACCGTGGAGCAAAGATCAGAAAGACAAAGAGGCTTTCATCAGCAATGGAGTGGATGGCTAACAGTGGGTGAAGAATATTAAAAAGAAAAATCATCAGAGCATTGTCCTTGTAGAGGGAGGAATCAGGGAGTGACTGCAGAATGGAAGGTGTTCCAAGGGGCTGGGATGCCCACCTCAGGATCTGTCCCCAGGGCACAATGAAATGGACTCCATTTACCAAAAACAGGTGATACAGGTGCACCTGTTATAGGGCACATGTACATATTCTTAATAGACCCAAGCTTACCTGAACTGGGTATTAGCCATTAGATGTAGTGAAAGAGGAAATGTAAGAAAGCTAGAACTTTGCTAAACAGAAAAAATAATTTGTATATATTTTCCAAATCCAGAGCATCAGGCACCAGGTGGCAAACCAGTGTTCTGATATGTTTATCCAAGGCATGTTTTATCATTACGTTGGTGATCTGTTTGCCTTATTTCAAATCACTAAGTTTTATACAAGAATGATGCACTTGTACCGCTTTGCTTATCAAAGCAGAAATCCATCACACAAAGTCCATTTCTCACAGCATGTCTAAATCCTGTTTTATAGGCAACCAGCCTGGTCCCTGTTGATGCAATTGCTTTAGACATAACTGTCAAGTTAGAAAATCAGAGCATGACCTCAGGGGACACTGAGTACATCATGATAATGACTTTCTAAGATTATTTGTTTTTCCACTAAGTTGAAAAACTTGTTAGAAAATTGTGTTATAGGACAGTAAAGATGTTTATCTAAAATTGAACACAACAGTTTATTTATTCAGTATGAAATCCCAAATGCTTTCCTAAAACAACTCTTGAATAAAAAGAAAATGAGAGCTTAAAATATGTAGTATCAGGGCCTAATATTACATACGTATTACATATGTAGACACAAAGACACAAAGAATGTATTGCATATGTAGACACAAAGAATTGAATTTATTTCAAAATTGTCTCCAGATAAGGGAATATAAATTTAAGGAAATAAGCTGACAAGTTGACTTTTGCTGTTTCCTAATTTTTCCATAATTTTGTGGAACTAAGTTCCCTATATATCAAATTATTTTAATATATATAGCCTAAATTAAGTAACCAATTATGAGTTATGTATTTCTCTTCAGAAAAAAAAATCAACCCAGAACTCAATAGAAGCAAAATGCTTCAACGTATAATTTTTTTTCTTTCTGCTTGTTAACTCAGAAAAACAAATTAAGCCTCAATTACCACAAAGTATCATTCGAGAGCAAGAAATATACTTTAGTACAGAAAAGAACACCTTAAGCATTCATGGAAGTAGTTATTTTTTCTGAAATACACTTATTTTTTTTTAATTTGCTTGCATGGATTAGGTAGAGTCTCTGGTAGGAAAGCAGGAGCATATTTTGTGTAGGTTAAAATGTTTCAATATGGTACAAATATCTTCAGAAATACATGAAAATTTGAATATCAGGCAATTAAAGACATGCAAATTTCATTATAACTCATATTTATACCAAGGAGTTTATGAAAATGTCATTAGAGTTTGGGGTTTTATTATTTTTTTAAAGATTTATTTATTTATGCATACAAGCTGGGGTGTAGACCAGAGATGTCGGGGTGGTGAGAGGATTCAACAGAAACAGAGTGGGGAGCAGAACAGGCAGATAGACTGAAATACACTGCTGAGGGGAGCAGCGGGCGAGGCAGGAGAGGTCTGCTGCGCCATGTGGGAAGCTCCCTGGACAAGTATCAAACTCATGCTGCAGTGGCTCTGGATAGCTTCACAATGCTGTGCTTAACCCGTTGCGCCACCAGGGAGGCCCAGTTTTATTATTAAAATTTCAAGTAGTTAAGAAAGAATACAAAGGAATGAAGATTTTTTTTTCTGTGATCTCTATGAAGTTGATTAATCACTGAAATTTCTGCAGCTTTGATCAGATATAGATACATGATAGATGATAGATAATAGATAAGAGATGACAGATTGATGATTGATTCCAGACAGGCAATAGACAGATAGGTAGATAGATAATCAACAGGTAGCGATTCCCCTGGGATGTACCGAGTCCTTTCCTTTGGAGTCACAAAATGAAAATCCCTGGGCCAATGCCATTTTGGACAAAGAGCAGTGCCATCGTGCCATTCTCCTACCAACAAAGTGACCTCCTACTAACAACACAAGCCAAGGCATCAGGGTAAACAGACACCTCTTGTCCCCCTCAGAAGCTTTCTGCAGCAGAGCCTCTGCTTAGCATGATTCAGTTAAAACAGCTTGCCCCACACACTGTATTTTCACGGGTGTGTTACCAGAGCTTTGTCTTCTTCAGTGTGACCTAACTCCCTATGTTTTTGGTCTCTGATTTCCATCCCTGGAGACAACTCCTTTACAGTATGTGCAATAAGAATAGGTGTTCTTCATCCCCCTGAATCTTACCTGGGTCCTGGGATCAGGGGTTGGTGGTTGGGGAGGTGGCTCCACCCAACCAGGGTGCATCTTCTTCACAGAAATGGGTGGTTCCTGGGGACCTGGCTACTTCCACCCCTTCCTCAGGCATGTCCCATGCACCACACTATGCAGGCAGACTCCCCTGACCTTCAGCAGCTGCTCAGATTTTAACATTGCCCACCTTCTTTGGGGAAGAGGTAGTTACCCTGAATCTGGGGACACGTCAACTCAATGCCACCATGCTGCCCTAACCATCCATCTTCTTTCCAGTTTTTATACTTCCTAGCCCATTCCCATGTTGACTGTTCTTCTACCCATGCACTTACTGAAATATAAATTTACTTTTGAAAAGTATATTGTTTTGTGCAAGTTTTTTGAAAAGCATTGTGCTACATATAAACTTGGTTTGGTTTTATATTCCACTCTAGATTATAAGTTAGAATTCATTGGCATCACATTCTGTACCTCTAGTCATTTATTCAGCATTCCTTGGTGCAGTTTCAGTGCTGGGTCTCTACCTGGTCAGATCAATGGTAGTGGCTTCTCACCTGCACATCTTGTGTCCTTGCCTACAAGAAGAGAGTACTGATAGGCCGCTAATACATACGTGTGTCTATGTATATACAAACATGCATACATATCAGTTATAATACATACATAGCATATTCAGATACTACAAATAATATATGATGCAGACATTTATTAGAATGGTACCCAATATATAGTAAGGTCTATGTAAATATCAACTATTGTAATCATTACTTTTGTATTTTCTACAGACCTTATTTTGCTTATCAATCCCACTAAAGAAGGACCCTAAGTTGGTGATTGAATTCCGCCCCCCTCAAAACAAAAACAAAAACAAAAAACTGTGGTGAAAATCTCTGTCATCTATGGCCCCAGACCACAACATTGGGAGAGCTCTATGCTCAATAATGGAACTGTTGCGTAGTGCAGTAAATACTCATTTAACCTAGTCAGGTGTGACAAATTGCTGTCCAAAGAGGCCAGACCAATTCACAATTTCACCTACCATGTTTGGAAGTTCTCATTGTCAGACATTCTTGCCAACATTTGAGATCATTTAATCTTACACATTTATTTCCACTAGGATAGGAACAATTTTTGAGTTACAAATTAATTTTCACAGGCTTATTTTTCTCATCAGTCTCCTTGTTTATAAAATGCCTATTCATATATTTTGCTATTTTTCTATTGGATTTTCTGATTGATTCGTAGGAATTCTTTATATTAATCTCTTTGTGGCTTTAGTTGTTGCACAAATTCCTACAACCTGACATATTTAAGTTTGCCTATCATACCGTTCACTGAATAAGAGTTGCAATTTTAAGGTAGTCAAATCTATTTATACATACACTATTGATGTAACATTAGTTTACATACCTTTCTAGCTTCCAAGATCACATTTTCTCACCAAATCTGCCACCTAGAGTCCAGTCACTATCTACCACCAATCAGCATATTCTACCCATTCTCTCCTCCAACCTTCCCCTCTAGAAACCACCAATCTGTTGTCAGAGCCTAAGGGTTTATTCTTGTTTTCTTTATATTCCACAAATGAGTGAAATCATATGATAATTTTCTTTCTCCTCCTGACTCTTTTCACTTAGTGTAAGTTTCATTCATGATGTCATAAATGACAAAATTTTCATATATTTTATGACTGAGTAGTATTCCACTGTGTAGATATACTGCATCTTCTGTCACTGGGACACTTGGGTTGTTTCCATATCTTGGTTATTGTGAACAGAGCAGAAATGAACATATCAGTGAATATGTCATTTAGAATTAATGTTTTCATATTCTTCAGGTATTTACCCAGAAGTGCAATTACTACATCATATAGTAGTCTTATTTTTATGTTTTGGAGACACTTCCATAATGTTTTCCATAACGGCTGCAACAATTTACATTCCCACTGTCAGAGGGTGAGGTTGCCTTTTCCTGCACATCCTCACCAACATTTATTAGTTTTGGGGAATAGCCATTCTAAAAGGTATGAGGTAAAATCTCATTTTGTTCTGATTTATATTTCCTTAATGACAAGAGATATAGAACATCTTACATACATGTGCGATATCTTTATATCTTCTTCAGTGAATTGTCTATTTTTTAATCATGTACTTTTTGTTGTTGTTGAGTTATATGAGTTGTTTACGTATTTTCTTCCATTCACTAAGCAACCTTTCCACTGTAACGATGATTTCTTTAGCTGTGTCGAAACATTTTTGTCTCATGAAGGCCTAGTTGTTTATATTCTCTTTTGTGGTATAGACTGAAGTCAGGGAGCATAGTACCTCCTTTTTTTGTTCTTTGTCCTAAGAACTGCTTTACTCTTTGAAATCTTCTGTGGTTTTATACAAATCTTACCACTTTTTTTGTTCTATTTCTGTGAAAAATGCCATTGGAAACTCAATAGGATGGTGTTGCATCTGTATATTGGCCATAATAGAATGACAATTTTGATAATATAGATTCTTCAGATCCATGAGCATGGAATATCTTTCCATTTATTTGTATTTTAACCAATACCTTTCAATGGTGTTTTATATTTTCAGTGTTCAGGTCCTTCACTTGATTAAATTTGTTCCTATATATTTTATAATTTTTGCTGCTATTATGAATAGTATTATTTTCTTAATTTCTCTTTCTGCTAGTTTATTGTTTGCATATAGAAATGTAGCATTTCATGTTACATTGATTTTTTTTAATTAATTTAAAATTTATATTTTTATGTGACTTGAAGTAGGGATCTATTGAAAACATCTGTTCACAGATCTTTCTCTAAAACCTTTTCTAAATTAATTTTACATGCATGGAAATTTAATCCTAACATTATTGTTCTAAACTATTAAAAATGAACATGCTATTTTTCTGTTTAAAACTTTCCAATTGTTAAAAGTATCAGTAACTATACTTCCAAACTCTCTAGCATTGCCTTCAAGGTTTCTAAGATTTTGCTCCTGATTCATTGTCATCTAACTCCTATCTTCTGATTTGTATTCCACTATCCTCCTTATTGACAAGCTAGCTACTCAAGTTGATAACTGATAACTATATAATAAAAACTCATGCAATGATGAATAAATGTTAATCTCTCCTTTCAAAATCATCTTTTTTTTTTTTTTTTTTTTTTTGCTATCTTGGATGTGTTAGTTAAAAAGAAAAAGCATGCCCTGACCTATAGGAACGAGTGTTGGACTTGTTTGTTTGGTTACGACTTGTGGTGTGTGTCTGGTCTGACACTTTAGGCTTGGTGCTTCCCAAGCACGAATGTGTTATCCCAAGAAAATGCACCTTGTGCAATAATGAAGATCATGGTCACCTAGGTCACTTCCTACTGCCTGATCTTAGTGACCATATGGAATTCTAAGATCCTGAGCCACTACTGCAGTCTGGACTAAATGACAGAGTTACTTTCTGGGAACAATCCTTGTCCACAGCCCTAACATTCTCTTCTGTCTGACCTACTTTTCTTGGACTTAAATCCAATTATTCTGCTGCAAGGCCAGATAGAAATGTTGAAATTAACATTCAGCACATACTTTCTGCTATAAATTGTATGAGTTACATTGTCTCTGTGATATTAGAATGTAATTGTTACTGAGCATTTCAAAAGGATTTTATGTTATTGACACTATAAACATATCATAGAAATAACTAAAAATATCTACATTTTGAAGTAAAAGAGAATTCAGAGTATATGAAAAAAGAATGACTATAATGCTTCTGACTATTGAGAGAAAACCATGGTAAGTATGCATATAATGTCAAAATATTAGTGATGTCACTGAAAACATTCAAGTCACTATCACCAGATACATCAAATTTTCCACTTATGCAGGGGTGATAGAGTGGGATATTTCTAGATTTGGAAGCTTATAAACCAAGATTTGTGATGTCAATTTTTAAAAATTATTCCTGCACATTTTACTTTATAAGTGTATAATCTTCTCCTTGTTCATCTGGAGTCTCCATTTGCTTGAAATTGAGGGACTATCAGATATATCACAAAAGGAAGTGAAGAGCGAGATGAGGGAAATATCCAGTTACTGTTCTATGAAATACAATACAAGGGAAGAATCATGAGACCATCCCTTGGGCTCCTTATCCCCACAATGAAGGAAGATCAGCTCAACAAGAGAGCCTTAGAGTCAGTTTATTAAATGAGCACTGTCCCAACTTTACTAAATAATTTTAACACTAGTTTTAATTGGCCTCCTTAACAACATTTTAAGGGATATTTGATTTTTCACTCCCTCTCTGATTTTCATTCCAGAAATTTAGGAACAGAAAATAGGTAGAACACAAAAGAATACTTATAAGATTATTGAATAGGATGAAAGCTTAAGACTCTTTCCTTATTAATACACTCTTATTCATCAGAATGCATTTACATGATAATCTTCCTATTCAAGAATATACTCAAGAATAAATACATAAATTTATTCTTTAAGAATATATTCCTAATACATACATTTTTGTGTGAATAGACATAATAAGCACTCATCAATGAAAAGAATATGTTCAAGGGAAGACTGTATCAAGAGGAAATAATCTCATTCACGAATACATTCATATGAATATTTTAAATGTCCTATCATCTTGTTCACTTTTTTTAGTCTCTAATTACAAGAGTAGGGAACTGATACAAATACATCAGACCTTGTTTAACATGCTCTTATGAAGATAACCAGAAAGTGACTCAACTACCAAGAGTGAAAAGCAGCACATTTGGCAAGTGAGTCACTCAGGAGATCGACCACTGAGCGAATTTGCTTTGTCTGCCGACTGCTGCCATGGGACCTACCGTGTCTGGAAGAAATGACCCCAAAGCTGAAATTGGGGTCAGTGAGCCATATGGGGAAGTGGCAAAGCCCCAGGTCACTGAAGTTAGCAAGAGGGTTAAGAAAGAACTCTGGCTGACAACACCCAGGAAGAGTCCCAAACCCAAGCACAACCCAAAAACTGTTGTGATGGCTTAGACTTCCATGCTGCCAATCACTAGGGTACTCAGGATCCAGGCCATGTCCCAGGGAGTTTCCTCCCTAGTGGCATAAAGAAGATCTGCATTCCTGCCTCAAACACCCAGGTGAATATAAGTGCAGGAAAATGGTCTGGATTCTGAACATTCCCTTGCTGCCTATGCAATCATCAGCACAGACCACAGATTGATTTGTTTGCCCATTCAACTACACTTTGGCCATTTAGTTACTGAGTTTGACTGGGCTGTCCGAACTTGCTATCTTGGAGTTTTCATTATTTTACATCCTTGTTTGTTTTTTCACAATATAGGATTTCTCCTCTAAGGTGTGGTCACCATTGTTTTCCCAACACCAAAGTACCCATAGTCCTCCATTATAGTCTATTGTGCTCTACTGTGCTCTAGGCTATTCATCACTGTTTTCTCCCCATCCTCTTCTGGAAACCTCAGATCGATGGTCAGCTATTCTCATTTTTCAAACAGTTATATTATAAATGGATGTCGAATCTTGCTAAATGCTTTTACTGCATCTATAGATAGGACCACATGATTTTTATCTGTCCTTCTGTTCATATGGTGAACTATATTGCTTCTTTGATTTGCAGATGTTGAGCCATCCTTTTATCTTGTAATAATAAATCCATTTGGTCATGATGTATGTTCCTTTTAATGTATTGTTGAATTCAGCTTACTAAGATTTTGTTGATAATTTTTTGCACTTTGTCATTAGGGATAGTGGTCTCTACTGTGTGCTTGTTTTCTTTGATATCCATGTCTGCTTTGGCTTCAGACTATGTTGGCCTCAGAAAATATGTTTGGAAAAATTGCTTCTCCTTCAATATCCTATGAAAGTTTGAGAAGGATAGATAGAACTCACTGGTGAAACTCACTGGTGAAACCTCTGTTCCTGCACTTTTGTTTATTTTTTTGAGAATTGATTACTGTTTCAATTTCCTTGGTTATACTGATAATCCATTCAGTTTTTATCTTTCTTCCTGCTTTAGTCTCAGAAGTTTGTAGTAGAAGTGGTCCATTTCTTCCAGCCATCAGATTTTTGCACATAAAGATTTTCCTGGTAGCCCTTATGATTTTAGATTTTTGGCCTTTGCCAGGTGGTTTCCATTGGTTCAGAGACCTTATCTTGCAGCTAATGATTCTGAGGTTGGGGGAGGGGCGAGGAGGGTTCCAGTTGCTGGTGAATGCTCTGGAGCTAGGGTGCTGGCTCCTGTTTGTGGCACTACAGATAGCCCTCGTTTTGGGGTTCCAGACATAGACTTTGTAGTCTACATGCTATCATTGTGCTTCATGTGGTTAGTACTACGCTCAGGGGTTGGTTGAGGGGTGCAGTGGAGTGTACTGTCCTTATTTTTCTCACTCAAAGACTGGCCTGCAGGGAACACCACAGCTTCTCTGTACATATTTCTCCTCAGTCAAGGGTGTTTGCCTCCACACAGTTTAGCTCTCCCCTCTAGAGGGCCACTGGATGAACTGGTAATTTGTACCACATCCTCCTTCCCTAGGACCAGAGCTTCCAAGTATCTCTCCCCTCTTATTTGATGAAGCACAAATCTCCCATATGTTTCTTCTGGTGTAGTTTGTGTTCATCTCTGATATATAAGAGGTGCTCCAACTTTGCACCCAACCACAATCTCGCTCTGATTAACTATTACATAATCTTTACAGGGGCAAAGCAGGAAGTTCCTATGATGCCATTTTAGTCCCAGGCCTGAGAAAAGACTCTTTTTTTTATATATAATATATATTTTTATTGTTATTTATGTCTTTTACATTTTGTATTCCCCTTGGGTAGCCCACCACCAATTCACCCGTGATCCATCTCCATGGTCCCTTGTGTTTGAGAAAAGACTCTTTAAAGTAGACTATGAACTACTGCTTTTTTTTTTTAAGTTTACCAGTTGTTTTTTTTTTTTTTTTATACATACAAGCTGGGGTACAGGCCAGAGGCGTGGGGCGGCCAGAGGGTTCACCAGAGACAGAGTGGGGAGCAGAACAGGCAGATCAGAAATACACTGCTAAGGGGAGCAGCGGGCAAGGCAGGAGAGGTCTGCTGCGCCATGTGGGATTCTCCCTGGCCTGGCATCGAACTCGCGTCGCCGCTGCCGACAGCTCCAGAGGGCAGCGCTTAACCGCTGCGCCACCAGGGAGGCCCTGAACTACTGCTTTTTAATGGAGATTACACTGTTAAATTTTATAATTTCCCTGATTCCTTCCAAGTTTGACCTTCAAACATTTAAAACAATCATGATGATGTAATTATATTAAATTTTTTCATAAAAATTATCTCCTGAGTTGGAATACTTAAAAGATTAAGTAATCTTTTCTATCCCAAGGGTAGATACAAAAAGGCAAAGACCTGTCCTTTAAATTATTGAACTTGATATTTTCTGTTTTGCTTGTTTTCTTTGCCAGGGTAATCTTGGAATTTGAAAAAAATTTTGCATGATATTATTTATCTTTATTGTGATATCATTAAAGTATGAAGATCCTTTGATGAACATATAGAAAAATAAGTGAATGCATCCCACACATTCCTGCAAATTGTCATGGTGTCACTGTTTGATGCAATGTGTTCATGGTGCACGCCAAGGTCAATGATGTTTGAAAAATTTAATTGTATATCAACATTACTGTTTTCACTACAAACTTTCTGTGCTTGTAAACATGTTGATATAGTGGTAATAATACTGACCAGTGATACACGGTGACACACAGACACTGCCTCTGTCTGTTGAATCAACAGTAGTAACTCCACCTTTTGGCAGGGTAATCACTTGATTTTTTGCTTGTTTAAAGTGAAGGAGAGCATAATTAGCCACTCCCAAATACGCCTCTTTGGTATAAGAAATTATTTATACTGATTATTTTTAAGAAATGGCAGATGTTGGGAAAAGTATGGAAAACGACTAACAGTCACCCTTTTGTAAGATGTTGATACATGTACATGTATGAGGGGATTCTTCATTTGCAAAGGTATCTTCATCCCTTAACAAGGAGAGGGGTAAGAATAAATTGCTAGTTTCTTATTCATGGAGAGGACATGGGATTAAATATGAACAACAAATATGAGATAGCCTCCCTCAAATTTTTCATACTTCCAAGATGTCCGGAGAGAATTTTCCCAATAGGTGTCACCTTGGATTGTGGAACTAAGGTCAATTAATATCCTGTAGGTCTCAAGAGAAACTGTTATCATTATGTTAAAGAATGAAGACCACCCAAACTTAGAGCCACCTCTAGAAATAATCTTTTAATTGAGAAACTTTTAAACTGAGATGAAATCAAGAGGCAAAGATTTGTCATATGAAGTCAGTCTCTCCCGACCATGTGAGAAACCCCTCCTCCTACCTCCTCTATACTCAGTGCCTTCAAGCTATGAACACTGTCACATTTACTGAAGAATTTACAGCCATGTAATTCTCCTTTCACATGTAATTAAAGTTGCTCTTATTCTCCTATTAATGTGTCAGATGTTAATTTGTTTGCTCAACCACCCTGAGAAGAACCTAGAGGGAAAGGAAACTTTCCCCTTTGCCCCAACTACTGTAACCTTATTTACTGTGATTTTCTTTTTTTTTTTTTTTTTTTTTAAAGATTTATTTTTTATTTATACATACAAGTTGGGGTACAGGCCAGAGGTGTGGGGCAGCGAGAGGGTTCACCAGAGACAGAGCAGGTAGCAGAACAGGCAGATCAGAAATACACTGCTGAGGGGAGCAGCGGGCGAGGCAGGAGAGGTCTGCCACGCCATGTGGGATTCTCCCCGGCCGGGCGTCG
>PVIJ01003336.1:92019-113562 GCA_004024925.1 Scalopus aquaticus | reverse complement strand
TTACTGTGATTTTCTTAGTCACCTTCCCATAACTGGCTCCTCCTCTCCTCACCACATAAATGACTTCCCTCTGTCTTTACTTGGAAGTGGTATTTAAGGTGATAGTTTGGGACATTTGGAAACTTACTCAGTGTTCCTGGGTCTCTTCCATATATACAGGAGTTATACTTGCTGATAAACTTTCTTTACTCTTTGGTATTATACCAGATGACTCAATCAAAAACCTAGAAGGATAAAGGAAATTTTTATTTTTATTCCCAAACAAATCATTTAATCATTTAAGTTCTAGTTAAATTTGAATTCTTTAATATATTCAATTAATCTTACATTGAAATAGGTTCATTTGAAAATTATCCTTATATATTCATGCTCAATAATTATCATGTTAATTTTAAAAGATATATTCTCAGACATGCTTTACAGAATGAAATAGTCTGCATTATAAAAAAGATCTTAACCCCAAGAATAAATAGTTCTTTATATCATCTTTATAAAAATTATTACTGAATAAGTTTCGAATCAAAAAGTTAATACTGTCATCTTTCCTTGGCATGCCATAATTTAAATTATGCATCAATATTTACATGAACTGAATAAAGTAATGCATGATTACATACACTCAATATGTATTTAAAACTAGTCACTTCAAATTAAAATAAAAATCAGTCAAGGTACATAGGTGTTATAAGGAGAAAGAGATAATTTCTTACTCCTATAGGTTCTTCTTAGGCTGACTGAATGACAAATTAACATCAGAGAGATTAACAGGAGAAAATAAAATAATCACATACATTTGGGGAATGTAACTAGAAATAATGATTCCAAATTCAGTGAGGAAAATGGAGGCATATGTGTGTATATATCCTGAGTTAAGTCATAGAATAGGGGTTGGAGGGAGGAGTTACATGTTTGCCCTGCCATATAGTTGTCTACAATAGAAAGGTAGTTTCTGGAAGAAACTCTAATTTTGGTTGATGCCAACATTTTTCATTCTTCTAAGTAGTTAAAGGAATGGTAAAAATTTCCCTTGAGACCACAGGGTGATTTTGACCTCAACACAAAATAACTCACATGCCAAAGTGACTTTTCCTGGAAAAACATGTCCAGAATATCTTGGAGAGACTTATCCTTCAGCATGAACAATTTAATAAATAGCGACCCTATTTAAATGGAGTTGGGAGGTTTGAAAGAGAGTGCCCAGGCATTTGTAACTCAAGCCACAGGACTCGACACATGCCTTTCCCACTGGTGGTGGTGGTGCATGTTTTCCCTTTCAGCAGAACCAGAGTGAGATTTCCCAAAGTTTTAAAGTGAGTTGATAGCTTTTGATTATGGGGAGTGCAAGTGGGTATTACCATAAATGTGTTTCCCATTCTATCCTCTTTTCTGTTGTTTCTTTCTAAATAAGCTCCTTTTGTCAATGTAATAATTGATTGTTTTTGTTTTAGTTCATCATAGGTAACACTAAAAAAAAGTAGTAGCTTGAGTTTTCAATGTCTAAAAACAATATTTGAAGCTCAAAGTATCAAAGTATATCCTGAAGCTTAATCTGAACTTCATTAAATAAAGCAAATGTGATGTAAACAGAAAGCATATAATGCTATTTAGGTCTCAAAAGACAGGAGTAATTTATTCATCTATATATTTTCAATTTCCCCATTCAAAATCCACACAGAACAGATCGCTGTAATAAAAGTGGTCTTTATCTTGCCTTAAACACATCTGTCTTCTACATTGATTGATGAAAATAGACATTTTCATTCATGGATTACACCTCTTTAGAAAGTAATTCCACCTAAAAGGAAGTATTTTTATCTCCCTTTTTATGATACTCCCTTTGATACAGTTAACAAGTTTGTCTTCCTCCTATCTTTTGCAATTTCCCCCCTTTTTTGACAAGTTTGTCTTTTTTATGACTGGTCTCTCAGATAAGCATTAACAATTTTGTCTTCCCCCATCTCTTAAATTGCCCCTTGTTTGACAGGTTTGTCTTTTTGCATTCCAAGGAAAAGAGAGTTAAACAACACTTGTTGAAAAAAGCAAGCTGGCACCCACCAGTCTCCATGTAGACCACTTACCCACTCCCCTTTGTAGACCCTTGCCATCTCCCTTTTTTTTTTTCCCCTTTATATAAATAACCCTGCACCCTGCCAGAGAGGAGGATGATGATCTTTCAGACATGAGTCTACTGTCCTCCTCATTTGTCAACAAATTAAATCACTTTCCTTTTCCTCAAACTCTGTTTCTTTTTATTGGCTGAGGGAAACTGAGGCTGGTGTTCGGTATCACCTTTGTTAAAGAATAATTTTTTAAGGTAAAATTATAGTTCTCATACTAATGCAAAATGAACACATGTCAGAGTTTATATTTAACTTCTTAATTAATGAAGGAACAAGCAATATGTAATAAGCAATTTGAAAAAGAACCTAAAGAGCCGACAAATAAAGGTTATTTAGAATGATGAAAGGAATTTGCTTTAATAAATGTAAAATCAGCTGCCTCCACAGGAAGGGGAGGGAAATTGATTGCATTTCTATCAGACGACTTATTTGCATGTCTATGAAAAAGAATCATTTGCATGGCTGTAAGTTATTTATAGCTCAGAGTGTTATGTAACATATAATAATAATAATAATATGTCTTATGTATATGTATGTATATATATGTATATATACAATAAAAAGTAACTCTAAAGGAGACGCTCTTAAGACACCCAATTTAAAGTCATTTAAAATATTTCCTGACACATTGCTCTTGTAACTATTAATCATTAAGTAAGCATAAACAAATTATATTGACTAAAGAAGTGATTCAAATTCCTATGTAACTATCACTCAAATAATTGTGTTCAGAAATTCAAATATAAACTGATCTTTTTAAAAAATACTATATTGTAAAAAATAAATAAGGATGTTTAAAAATTTTAATGACAGGGGCCTCCCTGGTGGCGCAGCAGTTAAGCGCAGCGCTGTGGAGCTGTTGGCAGCGGCAACACGAGTTCGACTCCCGGCCAGGGAGATTCCCACATGGCGCAGCAGACCTCTCCTGCTTCACCCGCTGCTCCCCTCAGCAGTGTGTTTCCGTCCATCTGCCTGTTCCGCTCCCCACTCTGTCTCTGGTGAACCCTCTCGCCGCCTCTGGCCTGTACCCCAGCTTGTATGCATAAATAAATAAATCTTAAAATAAAAAAAAATAAAATAAAATAAATAAAAAAATTAATGACATTGGGTCCTCCCTGGTGGTGCAACGGGTTAAGCGCAGCACTATGGAGCTGTTGGTGGCTGTGGCGGCCTGAGTTAGATGCCTGGCCTGGGAGAGTCCCACATGGCGGGGCAGACCTCTCCTGCCTCGCCCGCTGCCCCCCTCAGCAGTGCATTGTGGTCAATCTGCTTGTTCTGCTCCCCACTCTGTCTCTGGTGAACCCTCTTGCCTCCTCACACCTCTGGCCTGCACCCCAGCTTTTAGGCAAAAAAAAGTTTAAAAAAATTTAAAGACATTAAAAATAAATACATATCAATATAGCTTACAAATTTAATGGCTTTTTCCTTAACAATTACATTGTTTCTGTAACAATTTTATGTTATTAATTGAAAATTACTATTTCTGGAACAATACTTAGGAAAATTGGTGAATTCCAGTTTAAAAGGGCACAAAATGGAGTAGAAAAGAACACAAGGGACCACGGAGATGGATCACGGGTGAATTGGTGGTGGGTTGCCCAAGGGGAATACAAAATGTAAAAGATATAAATAACAATTAAAAAAATAAATATGCAAAAGAAACAACATTTTGTATTACTGCTATTAATGTACATTACTACTACTCGTTTAATGATAAACGGTAATATATATATAGTAATACATATATAGTAATACATATTTTGCAAAGTTACAGATGGTAAGTAAATAAACATTATATTTCTGATTTGAATTAGATTGTGCTAATTCACACAGATTAAAATGTACTTGCAATTTTTTTTCAGTGACTAGATGGCCACTTGTGTTACTGAATTGCACCCTCTACGAACCTCAGTGACCTCCTCCAATGCGCCTGTAGTTTTGCTGTAAGAACCATCTCCTTGTCCAGTAATCTGATGTGATACGCTTTGCCAAGCTCTGAAAATTCTTTGAACTCAAATGTAATGTGAAGGTAGAGTCCCATGTTCACTTTTTCCATGACTGTGGATTCGGTTAACCACTGAGCCCCATGTCCTCATGTTTAAAAATGGGTATTATTACAGGATCATCCTCCAAGAACTGTTTTGCCGTTAAATGAGATAATCCATGCCAAAAGTTTTGCAAGAGGTTGGCATTAATCCTTTAATTACATCACTGTCATTATCATCATTGTTTTCATAGATGAAACAACGAATCACCAGACCCTGTATATTGAATATAAAGAAGCAAAACAAATGACCAAATAAGCAAAAGCTCTCAGATTCTCAAAACAGAATGGCAGTTACCAGAAGAGAGGAGTGGTGGAGAGAGGACTGGGTAGACTGGGCTGTTTGTAGGTGCCTAGAGGGTAAGTAGACCTTGGCGATGAGCATGGCATGAATTATATATATTTTGAGATGTGAAACTGTATCCTGAAACTTCCTGTAGGGAAAATGGAGTTAATCAGGCTCTTTTTTGGCCCTGCAGCCAGCCTCTGGGGCCACCACCTGTGGGCTTGCTCTCCTCCCAGATTTCATTGCCCACATGTGATACTGTGTTAGTGCAAAAGCACTTGGGAGCTCAGGCACTAGGGATGCATGGACACCTGAGTCAGAGGAGTGTGAGCATAGGGCACACATGGAGGGGGGAGAGAGGAGAAAGAGGGAGGGAGGCAGACAGGGAGGGAGAGAGACACTCAAGAAGATCGTGGGGGCTGGGAGGTTCTGTGCTCTCCTGCCTCCCAGCCCCCAGCTTCCCACCCTCCCTACCTTCCTGCCCTTGCCTCCCTGCCTGCCTGCTTCACCCACCCTGAACCAGGTTGCCTCCAACACTTACAGAGTTACTTCAAAATATTTTTTTAAGATTTATTTATTTATGCATGCATGCAAGTGGAGTGTAGGCCAGAGGTGCAGGGTGGTGAGAGGAGTCACCAGAGACAGAGTGGGGAGCGGAACAGGCAGATTGACTGAAATACACTGCTGAGGGGAGCAGCGGATGAGACAGGAGAGGTCTGCTGCGCCATGTGGGAATCTCCCTGGGCGGGTATCAAACTTGTGCTGCAGTGGCTCTTGACAGCTTCACAGTGCTGCGTTTAACCTGTTGCGCCACCGTGGGGGGGGGGGGGGCTGTTACTTCAATTTTAAACAATGTCCCAAGACATTTTAAAATGTTTCCCCAAAGGAACAATACTCCCAGAGTTTAAGAAAAAGGATAAGGTATAGTTAAGTGCAGAGATCACAAAGTAAAAATCTTCCTTTTTATTTCTTTCTTTGTTGTTCATTTATTCACTTTTTATTTTTTAATTGTATTTTTTAAATGTTCATTTTTAAACATCCTTGTTTATTTCTTCATCATATAGGATTTTTCCCCTCAGGTGTAGTCACCATAGTTTTCCCAACACCAAATTGCCCCCAGTCTTCTACCACACTCTCCTCCCCCCTTTCCTACTTCACTTCTCTTTAAAATGGTGTTCTTGTTCTTGCTAGTTTCCTGGAACAATGATGGTTTGGCCCAATTTGTGTAGGCCATTCTGAGGTAGAGCAGGAATTTAGACAATGGCTGTAGCCGCTACTTCCCCCACCCAGTATTTCTGAAAACCAGCTGTGCACATTTCAGAACAAAGTGACTCCAACCCTATTGGATTATCTGGTACCAAGTGCCACTAGTTGTGAAACTGTCTTATCTAATAGGAGGTTAGGGGTCAGGTGTTTTGATAAACAAAATTAATCACATCCCAATCTGTAATTTCCAGCCCCTTTTGTTAGTCAAAAGTGGCAAAACCCATTCAGGATCCCATCTGTGAGCCCCGCCCCCTCAAATAAGCAAGTCTCCCTAGCAGCAGCCTTAAGACAGGCTGATTCTCCTCTGCCTCTGCCTGAGCTCACCTTCCAGAGTGTGCTACCATTGACAACAAAGCTTCATTTCTAACTCACCAGTCCTGACTCCTGCATGAATTCTTTCCTGAGTAGAAAAACCTCAGGGTCCCTCAACATCCCCGAGTCCCAAAAATGCCTTTGAAATGGCTGTCATTGCTCCATTTTAAAATGGCTCCACTTACATTAACTTTTCAGAGGTAAGTTCCTATAGTGCTTAATAAAAATCTGGACTACTTATTATACTTCACAAAATATTTTGCCAGAAAATATTCACAATTGTCCTGTGTTATCTAAACCCAGGATAGTCATCTGTGGTCTGGGGAGGAATATTAGAATAGAAAAATGCATTGGGAAATTAAATTAAACTCTGTGAATCCTGACCCCTAATTTGCAGTTGTTCTAGCTGGTCTTTTCATTGCTGCTTCACTGCTGAAAATGACAGTTCCAGAGCTCAGCTGCATGGCTGTCACTGCCCTGGAAGGTGTTCTTGCTTTTCTTTGCATCAACTTGGTTGTTTGATTACTGAGCTAAAGTTCACAAACACAATTTGTTGGTAAAATAAAAAGATGCACATATAGTAGGGGCACATAAAGAAGAAATATTTTTAAAAGCCATTGTTTTGCTAAGGGCTTTACTTCTATCCTTAGCTACTCAGGAATAGATATGAAAAGTACAACCTAGAGTATACGATCTGGGACTTAATTCTACCACTTTCTACACTAAACCTTCTAGTTGTAAAGGGTAAGAGAACACTTCAATTATTTAATATTTTCTATATTAAGTTTTTTACACTAAATCTTTTCCCAATGACACACACAAATAAAATAGAAGAGATATGCTTCTAAAGAAGAGCAAACTCCCCAAGCCTACAAATTCCTCTCAGTACCTCTGGTCAAATATACCTACTGTAGTAAAAAAATATGTGCTTAGGTGGAAGTGTGTGCATTGCTTAAATGTAATATTTGGCTGGAATAGTGCAAACCCTTCTGGAATATCTGAGTCTGTGCTTCCTCTGGGCTTTTTATTGCCTTTGATCTATATAACAACCGTGAAAGTTTTAGAACGCTGGGAGCAATGCAAAAATAATTCTTGTGTATAGACAGGCAGATAAAATCTCTCAGGTAGGGGTTCAATTGATTCCCTCATTGTGGAAAAGCCATTTTGCCTACACTAGCAAATTTATTTAAGAGTCCTGATGTAAGAACATGTCTGGTATTTTTTTCCATTCTCTTTTGAACTAGCTGTAACATCTACCTCATTTTCTCATTGACAATGTTTAAAAAATACTTAACATATATCTATTTTATATCTACACTGAACCTATGATTTTACCTTTTTAGAAAATTATCCTTTAAAAATCACTTTAAACTATATTTTGTTTAGGACTTCTAGAATTACCTATGCAGGTTTAAAAAATTTGATTCACTATTCTTTGATTCAACCCCCCACCCCTCACTTTGGAACATACTGAGTATTTGCCCCTATTTTTTGAGGCTTTTATTTTCTTTTTAGTAATTATTAGAGTTAGCCAAAATCAAGGTTAAGATCATGTGGAATTGGTCTCACCATAAGTATCATGTAGGCTTTTCTTAATGTGCTCAGAAGAGCCCTCTTCCAGTAAGCGTCACCTTGGTAATGTTACAGGGTACCGACCTAATGAGCTTATGGTAACCAACGCAAGAAAAGTTACTTTGGGCTGGTCAATGACAGATGTAACTTGGTCAACCACATTAGGCGCCAAACTGTGACAGGGCAACCCCAATGTGAAATGGGTTAGCCTGACTATGTGTACTCACTCACGTGCTTTAAAGGACTTATAATGAGGCTCAACTGCAGGCACACACACAAAAAATGTTAATAAAGGGTTTATTTATAAAAGAACGTGGAATGAAGAAATGAATAACTCAGGGAGAAAGAGAGATAAATAGGTTAGTGAGTCCTACCTGTTCTGCTGGGCTGAACCCCAATAGCATGCTGAAAGCTAGCGAAAAACCAAGGACCCCCAAAGCCCACATGTCTGGTTATATACCAAACCCAGCTACTTAACTCCACCCTCAGTTCCCAGCAATCCTCCCTTCAGTGGTGATGACATTATGAAATTTGTAGTCCTTGGTGTCTTGGATCACTTTGGTCTGGAATGGGGGGGTGAGGTCCATAAAACCTGTTTGTGGAGTTTGTTCATGTCGTTCTTCCTCCCCAACAGTAAAAGAAACTAAGCTCACTCAAGACCTTTCCGGTGCCTCTGAAAGAATGCATATTTTAATTTAAGAGCCTTAAGGGTCCTGGAGTTTGAGAAGAAATCTTTGTCCCTTGCCCTTTTTCCTAATCAAAAACATAATCACTGCTATCTGTTGTCAGACTTTGGAGTTTTGGGATTCCTCAGTTTTTGACTACGGTGTGAAAAGATTTCATGGTTAAGTCTTTAGCAGAAGCCAAAGCACAGCTTATACACAGACAGAATAAAAGGGCACCCAATGAGTGGTTTCTGGGAGGGCAGAGTCCTTGTAAGAACAACTGCAAGGGAATATTATGGGCGCTTATCTTAAATGGGGTGCCTGAGCTGTTCACTCCATCCCTTCCTGGGGTGCACTGTTTGGGAACTGTACTCTACTTTCCTTCCCTTAATAAATTCTTAACTTCTTTCTTTCCTTACTGATGGCTGTGGCAGCTCACTTCATTCTTTGAAGTCTGAGATTCCAAGAACTCCTTTGGGCAGGTCTGTGAACCTTCCCTTGTTTCGGCTTCACACTGCAGATGCAAATGATTCATTCATTGTCCATCAGGTGAACAAATCTGCAACCTCTCTTTTCTAGTCCTTGAGGTCAGGCTGTTATCAAGGGGCCCAAGCATCCCACTCTAAAATCACCCTATTAGCAAAAATTGTCAGATATGGTTCCAGAGGCCTACCATAAATAGCAAAACTCTTCTATCACCTAGTAAATTATTAAAGGTTAGAAGTAGGTTGGGAGCAAAAATCAGACATATTTATAATTTTTATGTGTGTGTGTATATAAATGTATGTATGTATGTATGTATGTATGTATGTATGTATGCATGCATGCATGCATGCATGTATGTATGTTTTCAGTTTTAGTCCTCTGATATCCCAGCACATGAGATGAGAGAACATATGTGCCTTTATGATTGCTTCCTTCTTTTTTTCTTTGCCCTCACTTCCAACTTCTTCCAGCTATCCCTTAGTTTTCAATTGGTCAATGCTGAGATTTTTTTAAAAATCTGTTTTATATACATAACGGTGATGATTTTTTCTGATCCATACCAATTTATCAGTATTACATCTGGGTGTAAACACTTCTTGCTACCAAGTCCCATCAAATACTTCTATGTCAATCCAAGGTCATGACCCCTGGATCACTGAGAGAAATGCTTCTAGCACCAAGTAGATTTTCATACATCCTATCAGTACTCAAATTTCTGCATCATTAGAATTTGTTTTACATTTGACCACTTTTGTTTTTCAGATTTTGTTTCTCTGGGGTTTCTAATTGCTTTTTTTTTCTTGTACCTTCATACATCATAAATCATAGGGTCTCAATTTCATTTTCTATTTTGTATTTATCCACTTAGTTTTTAAAAATGCTCCTTCCAAGGCCCACCCAAACTCATGTATGTTTGTTTTGAAACTTTTTGAGAATACTAAAATTTTAAAACAATACCAGTGTTATGGGTATTTTTGCATTCATTACCCTCAGAAGTAAGTAGAAAAGGATTTTCATGGTTAGCCATTTCTTGAAACACAAAATAAACACTAATTCTTCAAGCATAACTAGTTTTCCAGGCTACAGGGCTAAAATCAGTTTAATATCATCACCTCTTAAATTGATCTCATACTTTTTTGTATTTGGTCACTTGTTTTTGCTGACAATGAGAGAACTTGGGCAACTGATTCAACTTTATCATCCTGCTCAACTAGTGAATTCATATCTGAAAATATTTTCCAAGTATAATTTTAATTTATTTTTTTCATCGCCTTAATATCTTTTTGGAAAAGGATATTATATATGCAACATTTTCTTGAGTCACTTTGAGGATAATAATTAGAATTCTTAATAAAACCATTCTTTCTGTGACCTGAATTATTGATCTTTTCTTAAGGGGATAAGTTTTTCATCTTCCTTACCTTGATATTTCTTTCATCTTTTCTTCATATATCTGGTGATCTCTGATTGTACATTTATTTTTAAAAATCAAGGGTTAGAAATCAAGTTTAAAAGAGAGAACTTCAGGCCGCACTTGCACAGAACATCACATGGTTGATATTGGGGAGCACTAATGTAGATAAGGGAGACATGGTCCCTACCACCCCACCAGAGTTGCCATTGAATGGCCATATGGGAGATAACTTGGGTTTCTTTACTGTGCAGAAGGGAGAATGTTTTCTCAAAAATCCTTTCTCCAAGTCTGTCTGAGAACCCTGCTTACAAGGGCTAGGCATAGCAATGATCATCTTTGCCTTAAATTCTATAACTGAGGTACCACATCTTTGGAAGTGGAATACTTGAAAACCCAAATCATTCTCTCCATCCTGCTTATATTTATACTAACATCACTTCACTGTTCCACCGTCTCCATCAACATAGTTCTGGGGCACTCTTGACCAGAACAATAAAAGCAAGTATGACTATTGACCATTCTAGGAAATTCCAGAAAAATCCACCTATTCTTCAACACCAAGAGTCATATCTACAATTATGGTATAAATTCTGGATGAAGATAAGAAGATATTCCAACTAGATCACATTCATCACCATGCTGCCATTTATGTGTGGAAATTCCTAAATTTCATCAGTTAACAAGCCCTGGTTATGTAATTATCACTTTAAAAGTTAAATTTCCTTTTTAATGTCTTCTCTGTCATCCAAATAGATTCATTGCAGAATGGAAGACATACACATGTCCATTTTGCCATTTTCCACTAGAATCAGTGGTGACCCCAGAGTCTATGAATGTGCCATGAATTTGATTGTACTTTGATTTTAAAATAATTTCCTCATGTTTTAAAATTATCATTTTTCTAGCTGTGAATTTCCAACTTGACTAATTTCAAAGCCTATATGTTAAATAGTGATCCCAAAACTTCAATACAAGTCCATCTCATTGATTCATCCCAGAGCCCCTTTGCTCCTCTGTATTCCTTCTTTATCATTTTGTACCCTGCCTTTGCTCAGAGAATAGGAGGGGAATGTCTGGAAAAATGGGGTACAGGGGAGAGCTAGGTATCTGTTTTCCTAGTTGCTTCTTTGTGCAGTTGTCTCAGGCTGTGTCTTAACAGTACAGTTCATTGCTGCTCTACAGGTAGATGGTTCCATGACTCTTTTTTCCTCCCATTTTCTGGTTATCTCTCCCCATGTGCCTCGTAATCTAGAAGAGTGACAGACCTGCCAGCCCTGGGCCCTGAACTGCCTTTTGCTGGTCCCCTAGAGCCTTTCCATACTTTGTATACAGGACCTTTTAAATCAACACTCCTTTCAGAATCCTTCTTGGTATGTGCCATCTGCTTTCTATTGTTCAACTGACAAAGCAGGAGTCTAGTTAGAAATAAAAGCTATTGTTAAACTGCACAATAAGAAAGCCATGCCAGTGTGGCTAGCTGGATGATGTAATTTATCATTAAATAATCATGGTATTTTTGCTCAAGGCAGCAGTAAGCAATATTATGTATATCTACTTATTCAACTTTGATATACATATAGATGATAAAGTACTATCATATGATAAAACAATGATTCCCAAAATAATTTAACATTTATTTTTTTTTTAAAGAATTTTTATTTATTTATGTATACAAGCTGGGGTACAGGCCAGAGGCGTGGGGCGGCGAGAAGGTTCACCAGAGACAGAGTGGGGAGCAGAACAGGCAGATCAGAAACACACTGCTGAGGGGAGCAGCGGGCGAGGCAGGAGAGGTCTGCCGCACCATGTGGGATTCTCCCCGGCCGGGTGTCGAACCAGCATCGCCTGTGGCCGACAGCTCCACAGCACAGCGCCCAACCGCTGCGCCACCGGGGAGACCCAATAATTTAACATTTAAACAAAGGGCCACCACTTGTGCTATGTCCTCTAAGTCACTGAATAAATTTTTACCATGTTCAGATTTCATTTGCTTCATTGTTATACTTAATATCTGGGATTTTCCACTGCCTAATAAAGGTTGGAGCAATCCTAATTACTAAGGGCCTTCCTATCATGATATGATGTGCTATAAAACTCTATCATGGCTGCCCATCCAAACTTAAATGGGGAGCTTCTCTGCCCACCCCCAGAGCACTGTTTCCACCCCCCCCCTACCCTGCTTGATTTTTTCAAAAGATTTTACAACTATCTGATAGGTTGAATATTTAGTTGTTAATTTAAATTTACATCATTCGCCTTGGTGGAACATAAGCTTCATGATGTGATAGGTTTTGTTTTGTTCCCAGCTCCATCCTCAAATCTTAGGAAAGAACCTGTAGGCATTGCTTCAAAAATGCCTGTTTGGTTCATTGAAAGAATAATAAGTATGGCTTTGGAGCTCAGTAAAGAGTTCTGACTCCCTGGAGACAGATAGGTAAGAGGGAATTTCATTTCATATCTCAGTAAAGAGACAGTGGTTGAAATCTCATCTATATATCTGGCCACTCAGAAGGCCTGTGAAGGTTGAAGATAGAGGACAGAGGAAAAGGAAGTTTCTAGGAAATCCTGTAAAGGAGGAACCAGAGAAGAAGTGGGAATCTGGAACGAGTGCTTTCATGGAAAGTAGTCACAAAGGAAAAATTTTAAAAGAATTTACCAAATATGGTAGAAAGGCCAAGGAATATAAAGGACAGTGGCCACTGGCTGTGGCACTATGTTGCTGGGTGCTGAAAGCACCAGGAAGTTGAAGGTTGTTCACACTGCTCAGCCCTTCCTTAGCACCGCTGTGATAAAGCTGTTGTGGGAGTGGAAAGTGGCAGACACTAGAAGGTCTTTCAAGTCTCTGTACAGAGGGACAGACAAGAGTCAGAGGCTCTTTGACAGCTTCTCTTGACGTAACTGGTGGTGGTGAGCACCACTGGACCTGGAGGTTTGGGTGTGTGTAGAATAGAGGAAAAACACATGGAGAAGGCCCATAGCCAGGTCCACATAATAGAATGAGCAAGAAGTAAATGTTTCTTGTAAACTCTGTGATCTTGAGTGATCTATTATCATGGCTAGGTGGATTAGTTTGTCAAAATCAGACATATTCGCCTACTTTAATATTTATTTACAAGCAGATAAATAAGCATCCAGTGAAGTAGAAGCCAGGATAGGTTCATTACTAAATTCTTAATCATCAGCACGAGTGCTGACATAAGCCTTTACCAATTACTATCGAATGTTCTGTGGACTATATATTGTAGACTTTTCCTTCTATTAATAAATAGGAACTTACTGAATACCTAGGATTATGGAGAAGAAAATTAAAACATGTGAAGTTTGACTATAAATTAGTGAGCATAGAGATACCCACACAACTGCAATAAACCTGACTGGTCAACCACAAAAACAAAAGGCAGACGTGTTCCTCACCCCTTGTTCTTTCTAAGTCATCCTGCAGTTTCTACTAGAGTGAATTATCATGTTAGCTCCAAGCAGCTGAATACTTGATAATGCACAATTGCTAAGAAATGCCACTTACATTAATTCACAAACAAGTCAAATGAGCACACAAAAGTGTCCAGCAATCTTATTATGTTGCTCTAATAAGCTCTTTGTTTTAATAGAGAAGACATTTTGGTATATTTTATACATTTCGGGGGCAGTTATCGCAAATCCAAAGTCATCCTTACATAAATGAATTGACTGTGGTCCATAATTTGCAGGAAAAAAAAATCAGAAGCCTTGTCATTTTCTACCAGCACAATAACATATCTACACGCATGCTAGCCTTGATTCCTTCTTTCCTATTTCTATCATAAACAGCAATAGTCCATCTCAGATGAAAGAACAGTCCACACCATGGATTACAGGAGCCTCGCTCTTCTTTCCTTTTCAGGGACTATGTTCCTTCTACTGCTTCAGTGATAGATGGTCGAACATCTCGGGTGTATCCAAGGACCTGAGATTAGCAGTGAACCAAACACAGAAGGCCCTGAAGGATGATGCCAGTCTTGGATTGCAGTAATTCTGTGAGTGGCAGTGGTACTGATGGATGTAGTCACACTGAGGAAGAGGAGGAAATCAATGGTTCCCTTCTGGAACTTTAAATTGTTGATTTGACAAATGAATATGTTGCTTTTTATTGTTTTCAATAAATATCAATGTTTGAATCATATACCTGTAAATAAGAATTTTTTTCACATTATTTTTCATTTTTAATGTCTAGTGTTAGTAACAGTATAACAATCTATAGTGTTTTGTATAATATAATAACCCGTTGATGAAGGTACTGATAGACAATTCATTTTATAAACAAGGCAATAAACTTTCAATATTGATACAGTACTGTAAATATGCTTTCTCCCCCTTATGGTTTTCTTGCAAAATATTCCTTTTTCTATCTTATATTATTGTAATCATGCATATAGAATACATACAGCATACAAAATATGTACTAATCAATTGTTTATGTTATGTATCAGATTTATGGTTGACAGCAGCTTATTAGTAAAGTATTTTGGGGAATTAAAAGTTATTAACAAATTGTTGACTGTGCAGGATGGGGAGTGGTGTCTCTAACCCTGAGTTGTTCTGGAGGAATTTAAACTGGATTTATTGAGATAGTTGACGAGGCACATTTCCCACTGAGAGAGTGTAGCTATAGAAGATGCAGCGTACACACTGAAAGCACCTGATGTTCACCACTCAGGTAAAGGAGATTCAGCAAAGACACCTTGGGTGAGGTAAAAAGAATCTAAAATTAAAATGAGAATCTGGTGAGCAAGTTACTCTGGACTTGCTAAATCCAGATGATGCAATTACCATTACTTAGAATTTAGCATCTCTGTTGGGCTAAACTGGATTTCAGAAGACTAGTAATATTCAAATGTCTCATAATGTTCATAAAATCTCATTAATTCATATAGCATTCAATGGACATACAATAATTTATGAAAATGTTTAAAGTTGGAGAGTTTAATAAGAAATTAAGTTTCTACCCACACTCCAGGAGTTGAAAGAGTATGTAAGATGATAGAATGCAAACCATTCATAAAAAAATAAAGTTGACCAAGCTGTAATTAACACGGGCATTCTCAAATGCATGACTCAAAGAACGAAGAAGGGCAATCATGCACTTTAGAATTGTACATCTACTTATTACTTGTAAGTCTGATTTCATTATGTAGACATTATTTCCCCAACTCAAATAGTGCAAATTTTATTCTGCTGTGTAAGTAGAGACTAGCACTGAATAGAAAGCATGAATAATCTACTTACCCATTCATAAATCTTAAGTTTTTTAGCAGGTTGACTATATGAAAATACTTTAAATTTCACTCTACCTACAGAATGAGAATATCAACAAAAAATGTACTTTATTGCAACAAAAAGATATAATCATGAAGCATATAATATTATAGAAATTATGTCTAATTTTATATTTAACAAAAATGTTGCATTGTATGAAAATGAACCTCAGATTTTAGATTTCTAGTGTAGAATAAAAATGAAGACTGAGTAGGAAATCACAGTTTATCTTCACGCATTTGGGAACAACTTCCTCTATAATACAAAGTGATTCAGAGATTTTTATTTACCTACTGAATTTAGGCAATGCAATTTATCAAAACAAATAATTTAAAGTGACATAGCTCAACTATTAAATTACATCATATGTTATTATTATAATCAATCCGTCAATCAATATTTGAAACAATAAACTCTTCAACAGATTGAATGATATCTCCTGGCATAATTAATGTTTTAAATATAATTTTCCAGCAAAGGAGAAAATCATGATCTAAAATAAACCTGTGTGAAGTATTTTATTTACTCCATTAAGTAAATGAAGGAACTAGGCATAATATGCAAGGGGAAGCAAAAACAGTTATTTTCATGGGCCGGGGGTTCCCCTGCTGGACAGACTTCATTTACACATCTAAAAGGAAGAATTATTCTTCATTGCTGCCAGTTACCTAGTGAAAGAGCTCCTATAGAATCAGCATCAGATTATCCAATTATGCAGACAATGTACACATTTCCACTGAAGAACACATTTTCACTACAAAACCCAGACAGATATGCTCATGGCCCCAACGGATATCCTTGCTCTCTATTCTGCTGATCACTCTGCACCCCTTGACTAAGTCATCAGCATGTGGTCGATGTATCTGTGAGCAGCTGTGAAGTTGAGTGGGTCTTGTCTACCTGCCCACTATGCTATAAAGATGACAGGGCAGTGCCTGCAGAACGCGAAGTCTTCTAAAGAGATCATTCAAAATTTCCAGGAGCCCCAGGGGTTCCTATAGACTACAGCTGTTTGAGCAATTCCAGATGGCACATCAGAAGAGCTTCTGCTTGTAGGACTGACCATATTATGGAAGGAAATTCTAATTCCTCTAGACTTCAGTCTCTCACAGGAAGGAAGGTACCATGCAGTTCCTCCAAGAATAGCATCCTCCTGCTGCGTAAGGAAGACCGCTGATTGGATTTCAGTGTGCAGAGGGGGTTAGCAGCGGTGTGCTGTTATGTTTGTATGATGAACTCTGCAGATGAGGATGTGTAGTTTTCATACTGATGCACAGCACATGACAGCCTCACAGGGATTAACAACAACCTCTTTATTCCTTTATTCCCCAGGGATTAACAACAACTTGTACGTCATATTTTTTAAAAAGATCAGAATAATTACCCACACAAGTGGAAGTGAATGGAGGGTAGGAGTGTTAAAATTGTGCTTTACTAGTTCTTTCTAGTTCTGAACTGTTAATCATCTGTAAATGTTAAAACGAAAACAGTGGAGATGCCCCAAACCATGCTTTTGTTTGGACCCCTATTTTTAGAAGAAAGCAAAATTATATAGTTAACAAAAAGAAAAGTTTCAGAAAGCTTTCCAATAGAAAAGCCATTTTAAATAAGCAGTACTCTGTGGCCAGGTAATTTATCACACAAATCTAGGTTTAAATGATGTCCAAAACACAATGTAAATGTGCCAATGTCAATTGATATAAAGTTCTAGAACTGTAGTGTCTCCTTATGGAGACTAGGGTCACAATACTGGCACCCTTTGGTTTGCAAGAAAAAATGTTTTTTTGAGACATATTTTACAGACCAAATTTGAAATGTAAATTCCTTACCAGCAATGGTTAGAAACAGTTATAGGAAAGAGAAACAGAGCTTATTCATGAGGGAAAAAAGGAAATGACATAAATTTAGAAAACAAAAGACAGACAATATTTTTAAATGGTGCATGAGCAACATTGCATTACAAGTACCTGCTCTACCTTGTGTCTCCCTTTTTTGCTTAGACAAACAAAAATCAAAAAGAAATCAAAGAGACCTCAGCAGTTTCTCAGTTGGGGGAGGAGTGCCGTTCTCTTTTTCTTGGAGGGGTGAACTTTCAAAATCACCTTCAATATATCATCCTGGAGACCAGTGTAGTATGGATAATAGTAAGAACAAAAAGCCAGATATTTTTGAAGAAGTGAATAAACAAAAATGGGCATAATCACTGGAGTTTCTCAGGTTCTTGGTTTGTTTTCTGGTTCTTTCTCCACACTTTTGTCCATGCTGCTATATTACATTTACCACCATTTCAGATGGTTCCCATATTGTCTCTTTAGTGATGTTACTGTCCCATGGGTTATAAGTAGCCTGGGTGTAGAGAGAGCCGCCAGCTTTTGTCCTAGAACACCCACATTGGACACCCCAAGAATGTTCTAGCTTCCTGGAGAATTCACAGTCATTGTTCTGGGCCATTTTGTTTAGGAATGCAGGGAATATTGACTAGACTTTTCTAAACATACCTGCTGTGATTCCTTGAATATACTTTGCATATTTTGTTCCACTCATAAGGATTTGCTTATCCTTCCTACTGCAATGAATTATAATTGGCTCTTTCTATGAATAGTTCTTAAGGAATAAAATTTCCTCTAAATACAAATGATTAAGATATGTGCTTAAGGGGACCTCCCTACTGGCACAACGGGTTAAGTCTCAGCACTATGAAGCTGTCTGCAGCCACTGTGGCTCGAGTTCAATCCCTGGCCGGGGAACTTCCCACATGGCGCAGCAGACCTCTCCTGCCTTGCCCGATGCTCCCCTCAGCAGTGTACTTCAGTAGATCCTCCTGTTCTGCTCCCCACTCTGTCTCTGGTGAATCGTCTCACCACTCCACATCTCTGGCCTACACCCCAGTTCTTGTATGCGTAAATGGAGAAATCTTTAAAAAAAGATATGTGCTCAAGGATATAAAATAATAAATAATGTTGCACAGGTCCTGCTCACTTGTCTCCAAAAATATTTTTTGAAGAGTGTATGACATGCTGACAGTAAACCTAGAGGAACTCTAATATATAATTTGTGCTATATCAGATGTCACCTAATATTAAATAGCAGGTGCCAAAAGTATAACAGAATTAAAACTAACAGAAGAAATATATCCTATTAATTAGGACAAAGACACCCTTTTTAGTATTAGAAAAGAACACTTGCCAACATCACAAAGTATTGGACACCAGGAAAACCACAGCTACTTCTGCTGCTGTTAAGGCCCTCTAACCCAGTCCAGCCACAAAGTGCACTGGATTTATGTTGCCTAATTGAAGCCAGGGTGTGCTGTTAATTTAGCCCTGGAACCACCACAAATTCTTGTGCACGAAGGCATGGAAAGGAATTCACAGATTTTTAGGCAAGTAGCAGAGAGAAACATACCATATTCAAGAAAGTAAAGAACAGTTTATTTAAAGGAAAGTAAAGAACAGTTTATTAATTTATTTAAAGGAACACGTTACTTAAAGTACATCCGAGGACTCCCACGTACACAGTATGCTATACCTGGGAGAGACAAAGAAGCCTTTACCAGCCTGTGTCTAGATGTATTTAAGCTTTTTTCCCTCTATTCTAAAATCTCATCATCCTACTTTGTGATTGGCTCTGTCCCAGGGTTGTACTCCTCTGGCAGAGGTGCCCATTTTCCCAGCTCTTCTCTTAAACTTTCTCCTTTTACCTCCTTATCCAAGATATTATTCTCTCAAGTTTTACTGTCCTTGTTTATTCAGTTCTTCTGGACTTTCTGACCTCATGTCTGGAGTATGTGAGGTTAGCACCTCTTAGAACTTATGGCCCTTATCTCAGAAGCCTCTAACTCTCCTGAAGCCCCTGCCTATACTGTCCTTAAGTTGCCTCCTTAACCCTAACTTGCCCTAACACTCATTAAGGTTAATTATCACTAACCTAGTCCAGCCACAGAAGACAGTGGGGTTGTATGTTTCCTAATGGCAGAGTGAGGACCTCAACAAACTGCTCAGCCATGAAGAAATAGCAGGATATCAGTCAAACAATTAGAAGGATATTTTTGAACTCTTAGAATTAACCAAGCCACAGAACAAACTGAAAACCATCTATCCAACAGAAACTACTAACCCTCAGTGAGATAATGGGATTTGGAATGTTTTAACTCCCATCTCATTACATGCACAGATATCAGTGGCACCATAGTCACTGGCAGTCTCACAGCAAATAGAGAGGATTAGCCTATTCTGAAGCGTCATTAAATGCACCCTCCCAGAGCAGACACATTCAAAATTCTCTCTAAATGTCCAACTTTTTGTAAAATCTCTATTTCCACATTGTGTGACAATTTGATTAGACTCAAAGCTCAACTCAACAGGAGGAGAGGAGCACAGGAGTTTAAATCATACCTCCAGGGTATTAGCAAAACCATACCAATTATTTTTTTTAATTTATTTATTTATGCATACAAGTTGGGGTATAGGCCAGAGGTGTGGGGCGGCGAGAGGGTTCACCAGAGACAGAGAGGGGAACAGAACAGGCAGATCAGAAATACACTGCTGAGGGGAGCAGCGGGCGAGGCAGGAGAGGTCTGCCTCACCATGTGGGATTCTCCCTGGCTGGGCGTTGAACTCGCATCGCCGCTGCCGACAGCTCCACAGCGCAGCGCTCAACCACTGCGCCACCAGGGAGGCCCACCATACCAATATTTTAAGAACATTGCAGTTGCTGAAACCTGTTATTTCTGCTGAGCCCGGGGTTTTTAAAAGGAAATTTAGGGGAAGAGGATGAACATAGAAAAAAATAAACTCTATATACTCCTGAGAATCTAAAAATTGGGCACAGGTGCAAGACTGTATGCATACCCAGGAAAGAACTGAGAAAGGAGAAAATTAATCATTTCTGATTAATCTTGAGGCCCTATACCAGTAGAAAGCAAGAGGTAAGGTCATCTCTTAAACTGCTTAAAGTTGGAAAACAAGCCTTTTCACATCGATTCCTTTGACTAAGAGTAGAAGGTACACAAACAATGGATTTAAGGAAATCGAATGGGTCATTGTTCAGTTTCCGGTAAATGGAAACGGTTAGGTTTTTTCTGCCATTAGCATCTATGATGGACACCAGTGACCATGCTCCAGGTGTTAACAATGCGGCATGGGTACCCCACGCCCATGCTCCCAAACACCTCCTGCAGTAACACAATCAAGGCCACAGGTGATAGCCACAGAGGCCAGCAATGTAAAAGCCTGACCAATCTTCATTTACCCTACAGCCTGCCACAAGTCTAAGGAGCCTCCTAGTGGAAGAAAGTTTCCAGTACATCTGGGACAGAAAGCAAAATCAAAAATCAAGATAAAAGCTGCCATTGTTAACCTCCCCATGGGTCTCTCACCCACATCCGTTTCAACTAGTCCAAGACCATAAAGTAAGAACAACTTCACATGTCTCTGCTGTCGGAGGCCGGCTCCGACCGAGGTTGGGTACCCCGGGGGTGGTGGGGAAAGCGTAGGCGGCGGCGGCGGGTTCAGTGGGGAGAAGGGGGTGGGGAGAAGAAGGTGGGGAGCGAGAGACAGCACACACCAGAGAGTCTGATCAGGCCGTTCCACTTTATTATTGGAGAACAGGGTTTTTAAAGCATAAGAAGAATTAACTACTGGCAATGACAGGGTGATTACAGATATTCAAATACATAATCAATTACATAGTTTGAGGGGAAATCAAGGAACTTTTGAAGAATGTCTCTTATCTAAGGTAAATTTCGGCAAGGTAAAGGCCCTAGGCCTAGGGTGGAAGCTGCTGTCTCCATACCTATTGTCTGAAACCAAGACCAATGATAAAAGAAACATCTTTATGCTAATCTCTGGAGGAACTAATATAAGCTGATTTTATCAGGCCAGGAAGGGAAATAGGGGAAGGGGTTAGTTGTTCTTTGTTCAAACATTAGCCCTTGAGGGGCAAGGACACTTCATTGTTTCAAGGATATCTCGCTGCCAGGAGCTAATGAGTAAGGCCAATGCATGCAGGCATGGTGGAGAAACTTAGTTACTGTTCTCCTGAAATTATACTTAAATTTATTTGCAAGAAGAAATATCGCATCCTGA